>CAUYPK010086427.1:0-57826 GCA_963574355.1 Loris lydekkerianus | reverse complement strand
ACACGCCTTGACCTCACTCCTTGATCACCTGCCTGTTTGCTGTGCCCTCAGCCTGTTACTCAGCTATCGGCTTTATTAAAAGTTGCTCAGCTCATTAAAGGAATGTTGAGGAATCTGAGGTGCCTCCTGGCTCTTTGATATTAGGTTGGCTGTTGGTGGGAAGACAGAAGATTTTTATTATTTTTCAAAGAAGAAAAGTTCTTTTAACCATCAGATGCATGTACCTTGATTAGGTGTTGGCCTCATTATGGATGTGCCCACACTGGAGGAGTGAGCATTCCTGCTGGTCCACGGTTCACAGGAGACTTACCCCCTATGACGACAGAGGTGCTCACCTGGTGAAGACTCCACCAGCTTTCCCTATACAAGAAAGAAACAGGTTCTTGTTACCGATGGATGTTATGGTGTTTGGTTATCAATAAGGTCTACATTGCTTCTGTCTTCAGTCATCTGCCTTTCAGACTCACTTTGAGAACCTGTAAGACTTAGATAAATCTACCAAAAAAACAAGTCCTCTGTGACGGGCACTGTGCCACATGCTTGAGGTATAGCTGGCTGAAAGGAAACAGCCCCTGCCGTCAGGAAACAGCCATACCTTGGGTAGATATGGTGTTTCAAAGAAGATGTCTGAGAAGCTCGTCAGCAGGTGGATGACTCTGAAAACCATGTTTTCTCTGGACCAAGGAGGATGAACCCAACAAGCCAGACACAACAACAAAAAAGTGAACAATAACCCCAAATAAGAGGTCAAAGGACATGAGTGATCAGAGTCTCTGTCTTCATGCCTTGCTTCCTTGAGTCTACAGTCAGTTAGTACTCATGTCAGCCATTGAGGACCAGAGGTGTGAAGACAGTTTTCTAAGATCACCCCCATTTTAAGGTGTCAAGCCTATTCTCAACATCAGCTTCCACCACATGTGCCCTGCCCGCAAGGAGAATGACTCTGTCACTGCTAGAACTAAGAACTAAAATGCTTGGAACCTGGTCGAGAAGTTGAAATTATGATATAAAACAAAAATTTGGTCTTGTATATTACTCCCTTCGTGTTTCAGAAAATACAGATGTTGAGATACTTACACAATAGAACAGGGTTTCTCCAAGGTCTAAGCAGGAAAATGCCCAGAGGAAAGCCCTGGGCATTCTGATAGCTTTTGGCACTAGGGATCTAAGAGAGCTGACTTCTGAGATCCCAAAGGCATTCTCTCAAAATGTAGGGCAGTTTGTAAGGTGGCCCCTAGGCCGAAGGAAAACCTAATGTAGAACAAGACCCCCAATGTGGTTATAACTAGGTGTTTGAGAAAATGATCATTTCTAGCACTGAACAAAAGCTGAGCATGCACCTCTATGGGGACCAGATAGATATATGTGAAACATAGGCTATTGGAGTTTTATCCAAGAAAGAAAAAAACAGAATTTGAAAATTCAGTCCAGATCGGGTTTCCCAGGAGCGTAACTGGTGGCCGACTCTGACCCCAGGGTTACTCAGAGCTCACCACTGAATAGCCCTTTACAGACACCATCATTAGGAGACATCACCAAGCAGGCCCTCCTGCCCTTCCCAGGCTGAGGCCACTGGGTGCAATCTGCATATGTTACATCTTCAAACACTCCTTTGTTACCCTCCTAAGCTCCTCTATAAACCGGAGAACTGAACTGTTAAAGTCATCTCCTTTGATTTGCTAAGTAGATTCCATCGTTTGACTTTATCCTCTGCCAGATTCATTCCAGGGGCTAAAAGCCACGATTTCTTCTAATCACAACATATGATGCTCATTACTTTGTAACATCACTGCTGAAGCTTTGTACATCCGGGTGACGCTCCTCTCGGCTGAAGTTTGATCTTGGGGTCCTGGCTGGGGCTTCTACTGAGTGTGCTGCTTTGCATAATGACAAGGGTGTGGCGCATCCCTTTGTAAAGTCACTTGGTTTCACCAATTTGTATTTTTCTCAAAGGAGGCAAATGTAGTGTGGGAATCCTCAGACTGTCTTCCTTGCCAACCCTTTAAAAAGAGTCCCTGTGGCCCATGACAGCCCAATATATGCCAGGTGCATTAACAAGAAGTGGTGAAGACAGAGTGCCAGAGGTGGGAACATGTAGCCCTCTTCCTTTATTCACCTGGGAGCACAAAGTTGTCTGCACGGATTCTGACTTTAGACACACTAGTCCCTAGAAGCATAACATCATCTGCTGCAGATGGAGGTGCAGAGCTGCCGTCTGGGGATGCTACTTTCAAACATAGCGATGGGGCCTATGGGTATATCTCACCCAGAGGGAGAAACAGGTATGGAGTTGTAGGGGGGCATCTGGAGATGGGGCCTAACGCAGAGCCTACCTTGTCTACATCACAGCCCCCACTACAAGAAGGGACCGGGGGTATCTAGGGAATTGCGCCCTGCATGGGAATATCATCGGTCATACCCTGCAGGGGATGCAAAGATTTAAGACCACTGTCATGTATACAGCCCTGCAATGCCATGTCTCCTAGGTGTTAAGAAAGGGTGCCCCCAAACAATCATAGGTCAAGGAAGCCATGAAGACTCCTGAGGGAAGAGACTTAGCATATCATTTGTTATTCAAGGCATCCTATTCTTGAGCCTTTTATGAATGGAAAAGGCACTCTTTTTGTTCAAATTAAATAGGTTTTTACCTAGATATTAATCTTTGCTCATTTGTGAATAAGAAATACAAACTAAAAAATAACAAGATACTCTTTTCTCCTTGTCAGATTATTTTAAGTTGTATAATAGCACACTGTGTTGGCACATGTGTAGGGAAACAGGTCCCATTGTATCCGGTTGACGGGGGTGTGAATTGGTGCAATCGCAAGCTTCCAGCTCTGCACAGAGGCACAGGGACAAGGCTCATGTGGTGGCATCTGTGAGCCTCAGACTCGCCTCTGATGGCATCATCTGCTGCTCCGGGCTTCTCTGCAACCCAGCCACTGGGATATTAGGTTCTCAAGGTTCATACTGCCCCAGTGGGACATTGTCAACCAAAGAGACTCCAGAAGATGAATTGAGACAGTTGAAAGATCCTTGATAATCAGGGCTCTCAGAAAAAAGAAAATATGAAATTGTCTCAGCCATAGTAAAAATAGATTTTGGACATACTTCAAAGATCCTCATGGTGGGAAATATGCAAATATTGAAAATTCTGCTCTATTTTGTTCATTGCAAACCTGTGATAATGAAAGATCCTGCATCTGAAACTCCTTGGTGGCTGGTGTCCATCACAGACAGAAAGACTCAGCCACATGGTGTCCATCGCGGACAGAAAGGCTCAGCCACACGGTGTCCATCACGGACAGAAAGGCTCAGCCACACGGAGTCCATCATGGACAGAAAGGCTCAGCCACACTGTGTCCATCACGGACAGAAGGGCTCAGCCACACGGTGTCCATCACGGACAGAAAGGCTCGGCCACACGGTGTCCATCACGGACAGAAAAGCTCAGCCACACTGTGTCCATCACAGAAAAGCTCAGCCACACTGTGTCTATCACAAACAGAAAGGCTCAGCCACCCTCCCTGCGAAGCCTCTTCTGACTTCCCAGGCAGTATCTCCGCCATGCTGGCTGCACCTCCTACCCTGGGAAACTGTGGCTGTGTCCTGCCCACCACTGATCAGGGAGTTTGTCTTCTTGCTGTTTCCTCATTCATCTCTAGGTCCCCAGAGCCCAGTGCAGAGCCTGGGAGCAGAGGAGGTCCTCCACCAGCCTGTGTTTCATTAAGTAAGAAGGTAATGAGAAACGCAGTATGACCAGGCTAAGGTGCTTATATGCCGAACGAAGTACCTTGTAAAATCACAGATTCTTAAACAATGTGGAAAAATGAACACACGATCAAAAGCATGCTGGTAAAATAGTTCTCTAAGGACAACTGCTTCATCATCTCACCAGTCACTGAGCTTCTCCAGAATTTGAAAATTCAGGGGACCTCCTCTGCTCCCCTTAGAACTCCAAGGTCCCAGCTGGATCTTGGGGGTCTAGGGAAACACAGGCACCTCTGGAAAGAGCAGATCCAGCTGGTTTGTTTGTGCATCGCTGGGGAAATAACCTTCTGTGCCAAAGCTGCGTGCTTCCCTCAAAGTCACCCTTGACCTTTCTCAGATACTGACAATGACCCAGGAAAGGTACAAACACAGGTGAGACATTTAGCAGGCGTCAGGCAGGGCTGAGCCAGCATAGATAAGATGCCTTTTGATGAAGAAAATTGTTTGTTTGGTTCTACACTGTGCTGAAATAAAATCAGTGCCGGACTTTTTTCTAGACTAGCTTTGTCAGCGTCTAGGGAAATGGTTCTCAGAGTTAGTTCTTTAGCCCGCAGCAGCAGCATCCCCTGGGAACTTGTTAGAAATGCACGTTCTCAGGTCCTATCCCAGACCCACTGAGTTTAACCCCTGCTCTCACTTCTGGGAGCAGGGGTTAAAACCCGGGAATCTGCAGCTTAACAAGCCCTCTAAGTGCCTGAGGAACGCTCAAACTTGATGACCACCACTGTAATCAAAGGGAACAATCTCAATCATAGTGAGCAGAAACATCTGGAGTGAACATGCCCCACTCACCTTGAAAACCGCCTGGAAAAGCTTCTACCCCTGCTGCACATTAGAATCCCCCAGGAACTTTTAGAAATTCTAATGCCCAAGCCACACCCAGACCAACAACATCAGAATCCCTGCAGGTGGGACCCAGGCATCAGTATCTTTTAAAGCTCTCCAGTGGGTTCCAATGGGCAGCCGAGGTTGAGAAGCAGTGACTTCGTAGAGCAAGAAAAGAGAACGGGAAAGGTGTATGATTGAAAAAAGAAAGCAGCACTTTAGAGGTAGACAGAAGAGAGTGCAGATTCTGGCTTTGCTGTGTCCTTTTGAGCCACAGAGCTTTTATTTTCTCTTTTTGGAAATAAGGGATATAAAATCTGCTCAGGGAATTACTTGGAAGGATTCATATTCCAGAAAGTGGTCATCAGTTGCTAAGAAAATTACTTTTAATAAATTCCAAAATCCAAGTTTGGATTTGAAAACCAAGTTTTCTCATAACTCAGTAGTCTTTGGGTGGTTGATGAATATTCCTGTGCTATAGGGCAGAATTGCAAAACCTCCACTTATGAGGTCTTCCCCATACCTGTCTGATGGGAGCCCAGATGCCGGGGCTCTGGAATGACCCCCTCACTGCTGTCATGTCTCTGTTGTTTAGGTGCCTGGACTAGAGTGCCAATGTGTGGTTGGGGTCTGTGAGGGTGGAGTCACACCCTATCCAACACATCGGTCACCTGCAGGGGATGGGTACTCTGCGTTCACATCAAGGGTGAACTCCTCCTTGGTCTAGACTCGGGAGCTTAGCGCCTGGGTTGGGACTTCTGGGAGCACGGGGGCTGGAGATCACATCAGGCCTACAGAGGGAAATGGGAGCAAAAAGAGAGGTTTCCAGACAAGATCACTTTCCTCCTAGAGCCACGAGATAGGATAGGCCTGCGTGTCCCACAAGCAGGCTGTGAGCCAGGTCGTCTATAGTCCTGATCCTTAGAGCCCCTTTCTCAGTTCTCAGCATGAAGCTGAGTCTCCTCTGAAGCACCACTCTCCGCCCAGTGACAGGAATCTAGGTTCCTTTATCGACCCTCTACTGGGATTAGCAAGAACACACTCCCAAGTTCTGGCCATGGAACTTGGTAACACACGACAAGGGCAGGTGACCCAGGCAAGCAGGACTGAATTATTTGGCCCATTATCCCCCCCCCCCCAAAGGATAGCATCCTTCTAGGCTGCCAAGGTGAGATAAGGGCTTTATTTCATTAAAGCAGGGGCATTCCTATACAGCCTCTGCCCCCAGCATTCCTACCTACAAGCTGTGTGACCCAAAACAAATCAGCTTACTCTCTGCATCCCATTTCCCCATCAGAGCTGCGTTTGAACTCTTGTGAGCACAACCCAATTAGAATTACATTGTACCCTGCAACCTGAGACACATAGATGTGCTGAGAATCCAGTTTTACATAAAGAGGCTTCTTTTTTCTATTGTTTCACTTCATTCAACAGCTTGTGCGCGCTTTTCCTCACTCTCCATCATACTGGTCAAACCCACTGAGATGACTTTCTAGACAGTGAGGAAGTCCAGCCCTGGTTTAAAACTCACTGGAGTTGTCAAAGAACAGAAAGCAGCGATGCACACGATGTACAAGTCTAAAGGTCTAACGAACAACATGAGGACTCTAGTTAATACAAGTGTAAGGTAGGAGGGGTTTTTGGTAAATAAGTAAATTATAGCTACTCTTGCCACAGTGGGAAAAATGGGAGACCATGTGAGATGATGAATATGTTCATTTGTTTAACCACAACAACCATTCTACTATCTCATAACATCATGTTGTATACTTTAAATATACACAATAAAATGTACTTAAAAAAAAAAAAAGAAAAGAAAAGAAAAGCACGAGGCTCGGGTGTCCGAAGCACAGTGGTTATGGTGCCAGCCACATGCACCTAGGCTGGCGGGTTCGAGACTGGCCCAGGCCAGCTAGACAACAATGACAACTGCAACAAGAAAATAGCTGGGCATTGTGGTGGGCGCCTGTAGTCCCAGCTACTGGGGAGGATGGAGGCAAGAGAATCGCATAAGCCCAAGAGTTTGAGGTTGCTGTGAACTGTGATGTCACAGCACTCTACCGAGGGCAACATACTGAAACTCTGTCTCAAAAAAAGAAAAACACTAGAGCAGACAATGTAACTCAGTGAAATAACCCCAGGACAATAGTCTCACTCTCACTATGCAACTTCATTTAATTTTTTTGGCCGGGAACCAGAAGAAAGATGCAATTTCCCAAGCACTAAAGAAGGACAGAGGCCCCACGGAGCAATTCCTGGAGAGTCAAAGCACCGGAGGAGTCCTGAGAAACTGCAGAGCCACAGGGCGCCCGCCCCACCTGGTGAGGGTGAGTCCCAGATCTCCTCCCTCCCATCTGCGGTGACAGGAGGGTCCCCACCAATCCTGTGTGCAGAACCTGCTGCCGCCCCAGGTGGATGGATGCACAGGATGGACTCAGAAAGGGGCTGCAACTAGGGGCTCAGGGGTGCAGGGCAGGCAGGCAGCTGTGCATGTGGCCTCAGGGAGTGGCACATGAATGCCATTGCATCCCACAGCACAGACACACAGGGAGACAGTCCAGCCACAGGCCCAACCTCGGTGTCTGTCCCTCTCTCCTTACTTGCTCTCCAACTAGAGGCAAATTAGTTAAGTTCTCTGAGCTTCATGTGGTGGGAAACGGAGCCCAGCTGAGTCTCCCACATAGGCAGAGGGACTCACTGGTGTGGGCTGGGCCTGGAGCTCCCCCTCCAGGGCGTTCACAGAGTCCCAGCTCTGGGATCTCCAACTGGCAGCACTGCAGCTCCTCAGAGCAGCACATGGCCTGCAGGCTGATGCCCTGGACTGCAGCATAAGCACACAGGTCACCTCCCTGCCCTGATGGAAGTGGGGTCCCCTCTGCTGGGCAGCCCGCCCTCACCTGGACCTGAAACCACTGCTCCACGTCCTGCCGGTTGGTCTCCTCCACGGTCTCATACTGGCACCTCATCTCCCCCAGAACCCTGCTCAGGCCCATGGTGGGCTCAGTGTCCAGCTCAATCTGGAGCTTGTCCCCCAGTGGGCACATCAGAGTGTGGGCTTCCTATAATTCATCTGGCCCTCCAAGTTTCCTTCCTACCTGAAACACCAGCATGGTCCACCCCAAGGGGAGCCACAGGGCCACCGCACAGCCCTCTTGCCCACATCTCTTTGCATGTCTGAAATGGTCTCATAATTGTCCCTATTTTTACTTTATCAGAAAGAGTGACACCCATACAGAGTTATCTTTGTTCTTTTTCCATCATTATCTATTTTTAAAAATGAGATTGGCAACATAAAAGAAAGAAAAGCACATCAAAGAGACATGAGTTGTAACCCTGGCTCTGCCAAATTGCAAGGTGGCTTGGGGCAGTCATTTTCCTTCTCAGACCCTCCATGTCTAACCCTTCTCTGAATCCTTGAATCTACCATCTGAATCATTTCCCATAAAAAGCAACAGAAAAGCCTCTAAAATACTTTCTCCACATCTTCTTTTCCGTATCTATTGCAGTTTCCTCTCTCTAGGCCTCGGTTTCCTCATCTCTAAAATGGGAGCACTGGACTAGAGACCATTGTCTGGCCTTTGCCAGCACTGCCTTTCCAAAATTCTGGGCCATGGGTCTTGAATTCAGAGCAGGGTCAAGGTCAGCTAAAGGAGAGAAGACTCCACCATCAGTGTGCAAACCCAAGGAGAAGGTCTGCAGCTCTTCCCGGTCAACCTCCTTCAGTTGATCACTGCCATTTCTTAGCTGCTTCCACCTGCTCAGGGTTCTTTTTCAAACACACCAGCTCCTCCCTTGGGGATTCCTGCTGATCTTTCAGCTCCCCCTGGCGCAGACTCACAGCACCCCGGGGCCTGTGCAGGTCGTTGGTCTCCACTCGTCAGCCAGGCCCACTCTTTGGGCCGCCAGCCAAAACAGAGGCAGACAAGCACACCCAGACTGGTGCACCCTAGCTGAGTATCAGCGCTTAATGGAAAATACTAAATAAATGTGGTTATTTTTTTCTTAAACGAAGCTAGGTATTTCATCCTTCCCACCATCTAGTACAGAATAGGAATGTCAGAGCAGAATAGAAAGATGAGGACTCCATGAGAGATGTTCAAATACGGGGCTGTAGGTTGGTCAAAGAAGCTGAGACCCACCCCAGTGGCGTTAACCTCTAGAAAGGCTTCCAAGGGCGGGGATCCCACCTGGGTTTTGAAGCCCAGGCAGAATTTGGATATGCGAAGCTGAGAAGGAGAGCATTACACATGTGAACAAGTGTTTGGGGGTGACAAAGTCGTTTGACAGAAGCACGTGATATTTGGAGGTGATTAGAGAGAGCTACAAAGAGAACTGAGCCTCAGAACATGGCAGCTGGAAGGCCAGGCTAAGAGGCGAGGCTTCATTCCGGGGGCAGTGTCTGCCCCATGGCACCCAGCACAGCAGTTACCCGTAGCTGAAGACCAATAACTGGTGAGTGAATGTCTTTAAATAAAGCAGAATCTGAGTTGTGAAGAAATAAATCCACATCCTGACTAAAGTCCTCTCATCGTGGTCAGTAGCAGTGGTACTGGTTAAATGGAACTGGATGCAGAACCGAGTGGTTGGGTCCCTGACACCAGTTTGTTTCTGGCACCTACAATTTGTCACCATGAATTTCATCCCCAGGGAGCCCCCCCAATCCTCCCACCACCAGTGATCAGCCCTCTTTCCCCATCATTGAGCTCCAGACCTCGACTCACTTTTTTGTTTCAAAATATTAAGGGGGTACAAACGTTTTAGGTTACATGGATCGTTCTTGTAACACACTCGAATGTTTATTACAGCTAATTCACAATTGCAAAGATGTGGAATCGACTCGAGTGCCCATGAATTCATGCATGGATTAATGAAGTGTGGTCTGTGTATACCATGGACTATCACACTCACCCATAAAAAAAAAAAAAGGTGAATTAATACCTTTTGAAACAGTTGAGATGGAACTGGAGACCATTCGCTTTACCTCCTGCTGAAGCTCCTCAATGGTGTCAAAGTGCGACCCATACAGCCATTGGGTACAGAGTGCCCAGGGTGGCTGCCTGCCACAGCCTGCCAGGAGCAAGGACCTACAAATGGCTATTCTCAGAGCTTGAGGAGCAGGGACTTACCTGAAGCCATGGTCCAAGAAAGCTGAGTAGCAGATTGTTACAAGGGCCAAGCACCTTGTGAGATTGTGTCTTGCCCAGAGCAGACACCCAATGTGGGAACAGACATAACACACTTTTACCCAGGAATCTTCACATGTTCTGTTATTCAGTCCTCTTAAGTAGCTTCCTGCCTTATTAAAGAAGGAGGAACTACTGCCTTTGGACTCCCTGTGATGGCTTTCTGCTGCTAAAGAAATGTTCTGTGTTTAGGCCCTGTCCCCTGAGCGACATAGGCACCTCTCTAGGTGTGGCATTGGCTTTAAGATGATGCAGCCCTCTCCACCTGCCCACAACAGGCAAAAAGGGAGAGTCCCTGAGCACAGGAACCTCTGGTCTCAGGGCAGGAATCTCTCAAGAGACCAAGCAACAGAGCAGAAGCTGCTAAGATAATAGAACTAAATAACCTTGGTGCTTCAGAGACGAGAGAGGGGCTGTGAATTCCTCAGGGCTGCAGAGCAAGTCAGTGATGGAGCCGGGACTGGGACCCAAGGCTCCAGCACATTCTGTTTCCTCCA
This sequence comes from Loris lydekkerianus, assembly GCA_963574355.1. Lineage (NCBI taxonomy): Eukaryota > Metazoa > Chordata > Mammalia > Primates > Lorisidae > Loris > Loris lydekkerianus. The sequence goes on along the minus strand of CAUYPK010086427.1, from coordinate 47,550 downwards.
CACCAAGGTGGACAAACCTTTTCTGTTAAGGAGCCACACAGTGACTATCTTAGGCAAGCAGGCCATACGCTCTCTCTGCACTATAACTACTCAATTCTGCGGTGGAGCATGAAGCAGACGTAGACAATGTGGAAACAGGTGGCTGTGTGTGTGTTCCAAGAAAACTGGATTTACCAAAACAGGCAGCAAGTGGATTTGACCTGTGGGCTGTAGTTGCTGTCCCTGCTCGTTCAAGGAATGAGACCTAAAAATGGGGTGCCTCTGAGCATCTTGGAGTCCTTCGGACTGCTCTGAAGCCAGGGGGCTGGGCAGACTGCGGGCACCCAGGGATGGACCAGAATTGGACACTGGGTCTCGGACAAAAGGGCCTCCACCCTACCAGGGCCTCGATGCCACAACTGGGAGTTCATCCAGTGTTCTCTGAGCAATGCAAAGTCGCCGCCACTGTTGTTCCTTAATTGTGGGCTTCAGAATGGCTCCAAAAAGTGATTCAGCTGCCGTTGTCAATGGGGAAAATCAGAAGGGAAGGGGAATCCGTTGCCAAAGCCGATGTCTCTTTAACCAACATTCATCAAGCACTTGTAATATCCCAGGCATCATGACGGGCATTTTCATGCGTGTTCTATCCCAACAACTCTGTGAAAGAGACAGAATTGTTTTGTTTTGTTTTGTTTTAAGACAGAATTGTTATCCTCTTCTCTGAAGGAGAGAAGGAGCCGAAGGTACACAGAGATTAAGAGATCTGAAATCACACAGCATGTCAGTAGCAGAATTGGGACTCGAGCCCAAGCTTCCCAAAGCCAAAACCACTGATCTTTTCCATTATGCCAAGATGTGCATTTGTGAATTTGTTTACATACAGTGGTCCAGGGAGACTGCCATTGACAGATAAATTTATCTGGATCAGTAGCTCAAAGGAATAAAGACCAAAAAAGAAACTTTCTATTTGGCCAAATTGAGAGCCTTGCACTCAAGTTTTAAAAAACCGGCAAAACACAAAAAGAGAATTGTTTTATTATTAATGATTTTCCCAGGCATAGCCTGGAAGAGGAATATTTTTTCTGACTATATGTATTGTAAAACTTCTTCTAATATAGGGAGGAGAAAAAGATTCATTCAGTGCAAGGAAGAGTGTGTCTCCCAGAGGCTATGCAGACTCCTGGGTCTCTCAGGAACTGTGTGCCCACTGGCTGAGCATCCCTAAATGGGCAGTTCTTCCCTGGGGGGCCCAGAAGAGGGGCTTTGCTCTAGGGCAGTGAGCAGCAGGGGTGGGACCCAGATCTTTCACATCCTTTCTTTTCCAATCTCCCTTAAGGAAGATCCCAGGTACCTGTGGGAGTTTCTCTGAAACATCACATCTCACTTTCCTGTGGCCCTGCCTCCATTTCCCTATAAAACAGAGTTAATTAAATCCAAATGCTTTGATATGAAGAGAGAGCTCCTCTGAGAATCTCCATGTGTGGTACACTGGGCCCAGTCTCCAGGATGTCCTAGTGCTCACGGGGCATAGGTATTTCCCAAAGTCTATGCCCATGGTTTCTTTGTCCATCAAATAAAAGAGGTGGGCTAGAAAGCAGGGCAGCTGGCAACACCTCTATCTTGGAAGTACCGTCCAGTCCTGGAAGTCGGTGGCTGTTGTTTCCAGTGAGGGGATGGCATTCCTGGTCCCGGGCCGTGGCGCTTGGTTTCATATAAAAAGCTTTAACAGGCATTTGAGTATCAGACAGGTCTTGGCAAGTTGGAGTGACACACAGGTGTGAAAATAAAGACCAGGTTGGATTGGACAGGATGTTCTGGGGGAAAGGAGCTAGTGAAAGTTTTCCCAAAGGTCCAGGGCCCTGAAGCTGGCCTGCAACCCCAGTGTGATGTCCCTCACTGAGCCGAATGCTCAGAGGATAAGGACATTCCAACTTCAGTAGTCCCCTATTTTTAAAAAGGGGACTAAATGCCCAGGAAAGAGTTTTAGCCTTTCAAAAACACAAAGAATATGCCTCCTAAGGGAAATAGGAATACTTACTGGCTTAAATAATAAACCTTGGGTGGTTGGAGACCTGCTGGACTGATCTTGGCATCAAAACACTTGGCTTCAATTCCCACCTGTTGACTGTGTGTCTGTGAATACATTTTTCCTGGGTCTCAAACTCCTCATCTATAAAATAAGGGAGGCTGGGCCAGATCATCTGGAAGGCTCCTTGTGGTTCTCACTTTCTAGGACAGAAATATGCTATATCTGTGTAGTCCTATTTGGTAACACTTAGCCAGTCACAGTGGCTAGTATGACTAAGGAACTGAATTTTTTTTTTTAGTAGAGACAGAGTCTCACTTTATTGCCCTTTGGTAGAGTGCCATGGCATCACAGCTCACAGCAACCTCCAGCTCCTGGGCTTAGGCGATTCTCCTGCCTCAGCCTCCCAAGTAGCTGAGACCACAGGTGCCCGCTACAACACCCTGCTATTTTTTTGCTGCAGTTTGGCCGGGGCTGGGTTTGAACCCGCCACCCTCAGCATATGGGGCCGGCGCCCTACTCACTGAGCCACAGGCGCCGCCCCGGAACTGAATTTTTTTATTTTGCTTAATTAAAAATCAAATAGCCATTTGTGGTTCATGGCTAGCATACTGGACAAAACAGGTCTAGGATTCTAGAACAAAAGATTTGGTCTGTTCAGTCTGTTTGTCAAGATGAACTCATTCTAGAAAAGTTTTATACACAGATGGAAATAAAGAAAGATTGCTGGTTTGCACAGTTCTGAGAAAATCCAATTAGCCAGAAGCCCTTCTCCCTTGGCATTTTAGCTCACTGAAATTTTACCAGCTACCAGCCAGGACCCACAGCTTGTCAAGCTATCTGTTTATGTCGCTGCTGTCAGCCTGCCGACTTGTCTGCCAGGCATGCATGTGGGGTCCTGTCTAACAGGGCCTCCAGGCAGCTTCAGGATTTGATCCACTTTTCATCATTTCTTGGCAATGCCAGAGGGCAGATACTTAATAGAAACATCATCGCAGCTCATTAAGGAAGAACTATGTGCTCGGAGGGTGAGGTTCAGAAAGGTGTTCAAGGTTCCTGTTTCCATCTTCCTCCTCTTTACCTGCCATGGTCAGTCCATTGCCAAGTTGAATCCTTCACCATATTCCCCAGATAGATCCCGTATTTTTCCATGCCCCCTGATGTTGTCTTAGCTGAGACCTGGGAGCTTCCTCCAAAGCTTTCTCTCTTCTCAGCCATCCTGTCTATGCTCTGAGGTGAAATGTTCTAAAATACCACTCCAGTCATGTCATCCTTGGGCTCAAATCCTGCAGCAGCCCTCCGTACACACACCCTGCCTTCAGGACAGAGAGCAGGCTCTTTATGGGGTATCAAGATCCCCACACTCTGATACCTTCCTGTCCTTTGAGATTTATTCCCACCAGCCTCTCACAAGCAATGAGGCAGGTTCCTTGAGGCCTGCCACCCGTGACCCCTGCTCTCCTGCAGACCCACACCCCCACCTGCCTGTCCCACGCTCCGTAGATGCCCATTTTAACCTTTAAGGCCTGTCTCAAATGCCACCAACTGCAAGAAGCCTTTGCAGTTCCCCTGGAGCTAAGATTTTTCCCAGTCTGTGTTAGCATATATGCTTTCTGGGTAGGGATTCGACAGCGTCACAGAATGGTTAAAATAACACTACTGTGCAGCCAGACTCGGCTTCAAATCTTTATCCTTTCATGTAACTTTGGACAACCGACTAAACCACTCACTCTGTGCCTCAGTTTCCCATATCTAAGGTGACCACCTTACAAGGTGGTCATGAAAACTGTATAAGTTAATTTACGTAACATGCTCAACACAGGACTCGGTGCATTATAAGTGCTAAATAAGTGGTAGCAATTGCCATTGTTATTACTATATTACTTTTATATGGTCCTTGTTGAGGAAGGAGTGGGGCCTCACTGGTCTTAGCCCCCCGTCTAATTAGCAACATCTGGTTGGTGATGATCACTTGCATTTTTTGGTATCCTTTGCACTCAGCTACAGTTTGTGGACAATGAGGACTCTGAATATGAATTCGTTGACTGACTCTAGAGCCTGAAAGCCTTGATTTGAGCATTGGGTCCACCATTTATTGGCTGTGTGACTTTGGGCAATTTTCTTAACCTCTCTGGGCCTTGGTTTCCTCATTTGTAAATTGGATAAAACAATGACATCTTTTTCATAGATTGTTGCAAGGTGTCAGGGTACTATCACCTGAGTTAACCAACTTCTAATGGTAGATCTTGCACCTAATAGGTGAGCAGTGAAGATTTTCTGAATGAATGAAAGGTCCCATTGTACCAGCTGTAATGAGATTTAGGAGTGAGTTTATTACAGTCTAATTCTCAATTACAGTAGTTTGGCCTTGGTTTTTGGCATAATTAGCTCCCTTCTCTCTTTATTCTTTTATTACTTGGCTCTGGACCCATTACCTGATTTTACCTGGTTTTTTGGCTTCTGGGCCTTTTTACTGAACATCTCTCAAGCATCCATGGAAGCAGAAGAGGCATAAAAATAAACACAGGATTTGGCCACATCCTTCCTGAGCCCAAGTGAGTAGACTTGGCTTATAGCATAAGTGACAGGGACAGATGTGTTTGTGGGGCCATTGAATGAGGTTTTATTTGCCAGTTAACTCAGAACACATGCTCTCTAAGGCAGCACAGCCAGCCAGAAACATCAGCAAAGAGAAGTTTGCCCATGGAATAGGCAGAGGCATTTTGAAGCAACACTACAAGGCAACAAGTTGCCCCTGTAGTGTCAGAACTTGTTGTGGATGGGCCACCTTCTCAGGATCTTCCTCGCTGACCCAGGGCTGACCCTGCTATTTTGGTGGCCAACAAACTGCAGTCATGCTCTGCCCAAGGAGGCATCAGGCTGCCCAGCTCTGATCCCTCCAGGATCCACCAGTGCTGAGGGACTTCAGCAGCGCCCTTGGGGACAGGGCAAACAAGGAATGCAGACGGTGTGGGGCACACAGACGGTGTGTGGCACACAGGAGGAGGGAGCACAAGGGGGACAGGAAGAAGTGGTGCAGGGGTTCTCAGGCAGCCTGCAGGAGAAATCCCAGTGGGACAGAATTAGTAGAAGAAGCCATCTCAGCCAAGGTCCTGCCAATCCCATCCCTTGGCCGCCTCTCGAACCCTTGGCCCTGTGTCTTCTCTATCAGCCTCCCCCTTGGCCCTGTGTCTTCTCTATCAGCCTCCCTGGTCCAACCTCTGCCAACTTTGCATATATTACCTTGTTGCCTTCTAACTGCTCTCCTCAGACCTGCCCAGGCCCCTCAATATCCCCTTAGTGTCCAGAGTGACCTTCTGCAGACACAAATCTAACCATGTCTCTCCCCCGCTGAAAATCTTCAGTGGCTCTCAATTTGCTGTGGACAAGGAACAGCTTCCTTGATAAGACCTGCGCCCACCTCTCGCCCTAGCTTCACCTCCTAGCCCAATTGCTCTCTGACCCCCAGATACTCTGGCCTACTTCCAGCTTCTCCACAGGCCATGCTGCTCCAACTACAGGGCTGGTGCCATATTTCCTACTTCTAGAAGAATCTTCTCTCTCCTAATCAATTTCTTCTCTTCCTTAAGAGCTCAACTCAGTTGCCACATCCTCCTGAAGCCTCTCCTGATTTCTCTGTGGCATCTCCCTACGGTACCCTGTGCCTCTTTCCGTGGTGATTCGTAATTACTCTACAATGGTCAGTCTCCCTGCTAGGCGGTGACATCAGCAGCTGTGTATGTGTGCCCACCCGGCATAGCTGGCACAAGGTAGAATTGGCTCCTACTAAGAATGTGTTGAATAAGATGAAATAATGAATGAATGTAGGATGAATACATGGCGAAAGGAAAGAGAATGATCTCAGAGACTGACAGGCGTGGGCTCAAAACCAGAAGCAACACGCTGGACCTTGGGTGGAGACCAAATAGCCTGAGGCCCACATCCAGTTGAAATGTGTTTCAGTTGGCTGGCACTGTGATTTCCTTAATTTCTTGGTAATAATTTAAAATCAGAAGCATTGAATAGTTTTTTAAAAATTCCAATTCCCAGCTTCCCTTGACCTCTTAGAGACTCCAGTGACACTGACCCTGCACCTCACACAGTGGCAATGGCCCCGAAGGCACAGCCCTTCCTCCCTTAGATAAGGCACAAGCTCCCTAGTGTTCCACAGTTTCTGCGTGACCTTGTCCTTCTTGCGTGTCAATGGACTGGGTTCTGCAAACGTTTGACTTTGCAATACTTGCCCTAAAGGGTAAGATTCTGAATGGCATAGAAGCAAGGCTCAACTTAGAACAAGGAACCACTACAACCACTTCCACAGCCCACAGGTATTAATAGCATCCCGCCTCTGATGGCCACGTCCTGCTGATTCTACCTATCCTGACTCAGGCCCTCCCCTTGCTCACCTAGGCCATGGCCAGGCGTTCTGGGCAGTCTCCCTTCCTGCCGCCCCTCCCAGTATTCAGTTCCTCCCACTGCCATCAGCATGATTTTCCCAAAGAGCAGCTTTGAGAGTTCATTGATTTGACCAAGAAACATTTGCTGAGAATCTGCTGTGTGCCAAGTGCAAGGAATAAAAATGTATTATATTGTCTGTGCATTGTAGATATTTACACGTAATGGGAAAGGCGGGCAGTTAAGTAAACTCTATCATTTCCTCCTCAAAAATAGTAAGGCTTCCAAACTGCAATACAATAAATCCCACCCTCACTAGCGTGACTTCTGGGACCCTCCGTGGATGGGCCCCAGCTGACCATTCTTGTCCTGCCCCTCCCACAGCTTAGTCACACAGTGCTAACCACTGTCCTCCAGCATGCCAAACCTCCCCTCACATCGCAGTCTCCAGTGACCTGTCTCCCTAAACAGAAGAAAACGATGTGAGAGAAGATGTTTGTCATCATCTACCTAGGCGTCCTTTACAGCACCTGGCCCATGGCAGCTCTTGGAGGAATCTGTCCACCTCGGAATGGGACAGAATGGTCTCTGACAGGCCAGACTCAAGAGGTCAGCATGGATACCACACCCTGAATTTCTCCAGACTCAAGAGGGCAGCATGGACACCAGCTTCCTACTGACTCCTACTCCCCAAGATAGGATTCCCAGTCACTAGGCCCTCAGGGTTAGATCCAGCTTCTTTCTATAACCTCCCCAAACCTCACCCACATCTCTCTGCGGACCCTCCACTGGGCCTGCTCACTTGCAGTCCTCGCTCTCCAGCAGCCCCCGGTACGTGTTGATCTCGCCCTCCAGCCGGGCCCGCACGTCCAGCAGCACCTGGTACTCCTGGTTCTGCCGCTCCAGGTCATAGCGGATGTCTGCCAGCTGGGCCTCCACGTCAGTAATCATGGACTGCATCTGGGCCAGCTGGGCACTGTAGCGGCCCTCTGTCTCCGCCAGCGTGTTTTCTAGAGAGTCCCTCTAAGGCAAAGGAGAGGAAGAGGAAGAGGAAGCTGTCTTCCATGGCATAGTTCAGGGAGAACCAAGAAGAGCTAACTCTCTCTTTGATGTCGGGAATGAACTTGAGAGGGTTCTGAAGCCTAGAAAGGTCAACTGACTTGTTCAAGGTTGAACAGCTGATGAGTGACGGAACCATGGTTTGAACCTCAGTCCAAAATCTTATCTTAAATCCCTTCCTCCTTTTTCAAACTTTGTCTAGGTTTAAGCTTTGGATGTGAATTTCCCCAAGTACCTCCCCTGTATCTTCATTTAAAACAGTGATTTTTCAACCCCAGCTGCATATTAGAGTCGCATGGAGCCCTTAAAGAAAACTCAATGACCAGGCTCCACCTCCAGAGGTTCTGTTCAATTGCTCAGAGAAGAACCCAGGCATCAGGACTTTTAAAATCTCTGTGGGTGACATTGAGACCCACTGGTTTGGAAGGGCAGGGTATACAGAGAACATGCCTTCTTGGGAAGTCATGTTGACAGAGTCTACCTAACCCACATGTGGTTTGAAACACACCCCTTTTCTCTCTGAGCCAGATCTTGGCAGAAACCTCCCTGCTGGGAAGGTCAGCTGGGCGAGCATCCACAGTGGCTGAAGTCCAGGCCTCCTCTTCCTCCTGCCTGGATGCCTGAACCTGTGTTTGCAGCTGCCTCAAATCCAGAGGTGAGGTGCCCAACCACCAGCACTCACCAGGCTGTGCTGGGCCTGCAGCTCAATCTCCAGCGTGTTGACCGTCCGTCTCAGATCAATTATGTCCGACTGGTAGCTCTGAAGCTGCTCAGAGCTTGTGGCCACCTGCTGGTTCAGCTCCTCCATCTATAGTGGAGGAAAAGAGAAGGCTGGGACTCCCTGCCCAGGGACGCTGAGGAGGCAGGCCCACCTGCGAGAGCCCACCTGCATGTTGAACCAATCCTCCACATCCCTGCGGTTGGTCTCCACCATGGCCTCGTACTGACATCGCATCTCCTCCAGCACCCTGGTAAGGTCCACAGGGGGTGCGGCGTCCACCTCGATGTTAAGGCGGTCCCCAAGCTGGCATCGAAGGGCACTGACTTCCTGAAAAGGCACAAGAGTCCCAGGCAAGTGTGAAAATCAGAGGACCCCAGCTCATTTCTCCAGGGAGACATGAAAAGATCACAACTTTAGAGGGGCCTCTAAGGACTTCAGTTCACCCAGTGGCATCTCAACAGTCTTCTAGCTCCCCCTGGACACCCCATGATGGGAGGCTCCAACACCACACCCGCTGTCACTTTGACAGAAGCCAAGAGCAACATCAGGCGTTGATTGATCCATTGGGGCTAGAATGGGAAACTCACACCCTCGGTATTCCTAACCACCCTCCTGGGCTGTGTTCATCCCAGAAGGAGGGCACAGGAGGCTGGCTTGACTAGTTTAAGGCCCAAGTTGGAGTGGGCAGCTCCGAGGGTTGGTTGCCAAAGACAGAAAGTTGTCACTGAGGCTGCTGGGGTGTACGATAACTCCTCATTAGTGGCTTTTTGGTACAGTTCCCAGTTCTCTGATTTAAGTGGGATGAGTCAGGCGCCCTAGGGTGCTCAGTTGAGTACATGGTGACTGATTGTTACTTTGCACTTAAGCCCAAGGAAAGCCAGCCAGGATTCAGAGGCACTTGTTCATTCAAATCCCAAGTCAAGAGGTTGACAACCAGGGAAGGAAGGGAAAGCCCCTACGGCTCAGGTGGGCTTTGCAGCACGCAGGTGCCCTGGATGGAGGTCTTTCCCTCCAAAGACCTGCAGGACATGAGGACAAATAGAAGAGGGATCTACTACTAAACAAGTAGAGGGTTTGCCTGTGGCTTCACCGTAAGTATATTATATGCAAGCAGAAGAGAGGAAGGAGGGTGAGGACAGAAAGAGAAGCAGCCTCTGCAGCTCACTCACCCTCAAGGCGGGACTGCCTCTAGCAGTCTGTCCATTCTGGCCCAGACAGGCCATTCAACCTGAGTTCTGGAATATAACCCACCGGCTCCTGCTCTGCTGCCCTGCTCTACCTCTGGCATGTGGCTCTCGTTAGAAAGCAAATTCAGGGACCACGAGCGAGCCGTTGGCCATCACACTAATCCAGGAAGGGCAGAAGGGAAGGGAGCTACACTTCTGAGCACCCACCAAGTGGCAGGTGTTTCCTATCCACACCCTGGATCGGCTCCGTGATCCACATCATGTCCATCAAATTCTCACAATAACCCTGCATGGTAGCGTTTCCTTGTTTTACAGAGAAGGAGGCTCAGACAGCTTTCACAAATGGGTTGAAGTGGGAGGCTTGGGAATTTCACCCACATCTATCCAAACCGCACATACCACGTCCTTCTCCCTCTGCTGCCCAGGGCCACCACGGCGTGACTTCCCTACTCACCTGCTCGTGGTTCTTCTTGAGACAAAGCAGCCCTTCCTTCAGGGACTCCACCTGGGCCTCCAAGTCAGTTTTGCACAAGGTCAGGTCATCCAGGATCCTGCGCAGACCACTGATGTCGGCCTCCACCAGCTGCCGTATGGCCAGCTCTGCCTCATACCTGCACGAGGACAGGGCCAGCAACCAAGGAGGAAAGTGAACACAGAGCTCAGGGAAGGCCTTGGACTGCTGGCTCCTTCCAACCCTCTGTGTAACTGATGGAAAGTAGCCCCAAGAGTGCACAGGGACAGAGTCCTCCCCTCCCAGTCCCCTGACCAAGCTCACTTGGTCCTGAAGTCGTCAGCAGCCAGCTTGGCATTATCAATGTGCACAACCATCCTGGCGTTCTCAGCCTTGGTGCACAGAACCTGTGGGCCAAGACACGCAGAGGGGTTTAGTCCAGGATAAGAAGGAAAAAGAATCCAAGTGAGGAGGAGACAGCGGCAAAGGCGGAGCTCAGCACACCACCCTTGCAGAAGCTCCTCTCCCTTGGAACTCTGGGGGATATTAAGTGAACCACTTGTCCTTGGAGAACTTGAAATTTATTTTTAAGCACCTGCGACTTCATAAATCCAAATTTTGCATTTTATAAACACTGAGCAATGTGGAAGAAAAGAATGTCACTATATCTAAAGTTATTTGTGTCACAATTAGAAGGGTCCTTGGCATTTACTGAAAACTCATCAGGTACCAGGACTTTGCAAACACTTTGCCCGCACCTCATTGAATCCTCTGGACAATCCCATTAGATAAGGACCATTATTATCCCCCACTTTACAGATGAGGAAACTGAGGTCTGGGAAAGGAAAGGGACCTCCCAAAGTCATGCAATCACGCAATGGTAAACCTGAGACTCTTTCCACTTTAAGAGCTCTGGCCAAGTGCTCAAATTACAAGATAACCCACTGCCCTAAAAAGATTTGTTTTCCCTGCATATAGATTAATAAGCTAATGAGATTCAAATGCCAGCTAGTCCAGATGCCTTTCCAGGGAGTCTGTTCACCCCACCGCTCACCCTTACCTTCTGCTGAAGCTCCTCGATGGTCCTAAAATAAGACTGGTAGTCAGGACCCAGGGTGAGCACCTGGGTCTGGGAGGCCTCTTGGATCCTGCCTTCCAACTCCTCATTCTCCCGCTCCAACTGCCGCACCTTCTCCAAGTAGCTGGCCAGGCGCTCATTCAGAAACTGCATGGTTTCCTTCTCACTGCCACTGAAGGCTCCTTCACTGTACCAGCCACTGGGGCCCATGAAGCTTGGGAGGATGCTACTGGCTGGCCAGCAGCCGCTGGGCCGGCAGGAACTGGATAGGAAGGTCTTAGAGACACAGCTGGCCGGCCGAACGGTGTTGGACACACAGACGGAGGGCAGGCGTGCCACAGGCTGGCAGACATAGCTCAGGCACGGCTCAGGCCGGCAGCTCATGCTGCCCAAGCAGACAGAGGAAGGCCGGGGATAGCTCTTGACTGAGGTTTGCAAGCTATTGGTGGCACAGCAGGTGGAAGTCATATTGAGATGCTCTTCTCCTCAGCTGCAGCTACCTGGATGTCTACAGACCCTTTCCTACCTGGACCTTTTTATACCCTTAGAGCGAGGGGGCTCACACTAGAAAGTCATCGTGGGCTGGTGTTGACATTACACTCAGCCGTAGAGGAAGCTGCTAATTAATTTGTAATTTGGTTTCCAATAAGGAGTTACTCTCCTCATAAAAGACACCAAACTTGTCATTTGACTAAAGCAGGACTCTGGGCCCCTGTCATTGATCACCAGGGGAGAGCTTCCAGAGACATCTTCAAAGCATCAGCCCCATGCTGGGGCTTTCATTATCAGGGTGGGGCTGCAGCTGACTGTGGCCTGGCCCCAACAGCCATTCCCAGCGCCCACTGCACCCTGCCCCCTGCGTCCTGAGAGAGCTAGAGGTCTGGGAGCACCGCTGTTAAAATGAAAGCATTCCCCGTGGGAAGAGGCCTGACCCCTTAACAAGGAAATGTGTGGGTGACAGAAGCTGCTCCAATACTGCCAGCATCATAAATCCAGGGAAAAAGGAAAAGGAACCTCAGAGGCTTCCTCGCAGGCACCACCTTCCTGCCAAGGAGAAGAAAAGTTTCAGGGAGGAGAGAAGGAACTCAAGACACAGACAGATCACTTTTCAGCCTTTTGGCTAAGATCAAGTGTAGTATCTGTTCTTATCGGTTTAGTATCGGATACGTCCTCTCTCCAAGGACAATATATTAAATGGATTTTTGGAGCAGGGAGTTGGCATAGGAGCTTGCTTCTTCCACGCCATGCATTGACCTGGTATTGTACCTCCAGGAATAGTGCACCCCTCCAAAAGAAAAACAAAAAGAAGACAGAAAAACTAAGAATTGTGATATCCTTCCAGGTGGACCCTCCTCTTGGAAAGGTAGATCAGTATCACAAACATTTTTGGCGGTCAGATGCTCTATCTTGACCATCTCTGGATCCTCACATGATTATCATGCCATGTACGGAGTTGTTAAGTGATTGTCTGTTGTTTGAACAGACTGAGATAGAACGGGTTGGAACAGGCTCTACTTTTGCTCTCTGTGGTGGCAGAGAGGGATGACTCACTTCAGGATCTCACAGCATGGAAGCAGTGTGAATCTGTTCCCTCAAGAAGGGACAGTCTGTAGCCCTGGGATGAAGTGAGCCAGCAGAAAGGAAGCAGGTGTCTCCAGTTATAGAAGTCTTGGCCATCCACCTAAGAAAGCAAGACACAAGACCAGTGGTTTCAGTCCTGGCTGCAAAAACTGTGAGCTCACACCCTTCAGGAGCACAATGTATTACATGACCACTATTTATTCACTGATCTTCTCGATGTGATGTTGGCACCTAAGTACTTGTTTTGTATTTCCCATATTCCCAGAAAGGGGTAGGAAATGAAAAACACCAACCAGCCCTTTCACTGCTTAAGAAAAGTCAGGCTTTAGATGCTGCCTATAAATGCCATGTGGCCTTGGAAAAGTCACTTTTCCTCTTTGGGCCTCATTTCCTCATGTAGATTGAAAGGGTTGGATTAAAAATCTCACAATTTGATCCTCTGCAACAACTCTAAATTCTTGTACCTTGTCTGGATTACCTGCTTACTGAAGACAGTAGCATTGGATGGAAGGAAGGGTGACGGCAATACCAGCTGCATGGAGTGGGACTCTCGGGGCTACCGTCAAAATATAGCCGCAAATTGTGGTACATGTATACCATGGAATACTATGCAGCCTTAAAGAAAGATGGAGACTTTACCTCTTTCATGTTTACTATGGATTACTTGCTGCCAAATAAGTTGGAAGAAAAGTCTTCCCAAGTCACAGTCGCTGAGGAGACAGGCAGTTCATTTCGTATTTTCCCAAATACGAGAATATATCATTAAATGAGCCTCAGAAGAAGAAAAACAAGTCCCCATGGTTCCTGCAAAGGGCAGAAACCAGAAAGCACATTATTTTGCTTAATGTTTTTTGAAAGAAATATATTCTAAGAAAAAGAAATATTTTCATCTAACAGTTAAAAATGTCCCTGGAGCCCAATATGAAAGGGGCCACTGCACCTCTGAATTTTCCCTTCAAACCAGGAAAACAAAGCATTCTTAGAAGAGCACATTGTTTCTCTCAAAGCTGGATGTCTTCTCTGAACAATAGTCATAATACAGAGTCTTAATTTGGATTTCAGGGGAACTCTGAAAATCATGCAAATGTTTGCAGTGCATATGTGTTCATTTTTAGCATTTTTTTCTGGGAACCAGGGTCATAACTGTCATCCGATTTCCATAAGGGACTCATAGCCCTAATAGTTTTACATTAAATGATCTAATGTGGAATTGAAAAGAACTTCCGAGGATGAACTTGGCCTATGCTGTATTGATTAGACCTAGGGAATGGGGTGCTTGGAGGTAGGGCTTCATTTATAATCTGCCCTTAGCACAATATAGTCAGTCAACAAACATCCAGCAAGGACTTGCTCAGTGAAAGGGAAGAGATTGGATTGTCTGCCTTTTAAGAGTCACAGTTGTAAATACAATTGTTAATTGCAAATTAGCTGGCCCCTTACAAGGCTCTGGCTACAAGACTGAAGCCTAGAGCTGTCCAATGTGTGTGTGTGGTGGGGGTGGGGGGACAGCATGTTGTGTGATGAAGTGTTCATTAGCTGATTTCCAGTAAAGTGCTTTGAAGATCTGAAGAACCAGAGTGCTGGGAAGCATCACCAACCTCCTGAAACTTTCTTTGTCTCTCTTTTACCTAAAGTCAACTTGTCAGTCTGTGATGAGGTACCCAAAATACAGACCTTGCTCTCAGGTACTCATTATCAATGAGCAGCTTGGGTTGAATGGGGACCTGTCTTTTTTCCTAAAGAGGAGATAAAACGTTGACTCTCATAAGAGGCCTGGTTTAGCAAAGGTGTTCCCCCCTCCCTCACTGACTGCAGTGGCAGCTTTTATACAGAGATGCTTAAAGCAACTTAAAGCCTGGAGTGTTTGGTGATAAATTAAATAAGAGAACCTGCAGGCTGGATGCCCCAGTGCATCTGGGCAGCCAGCCACTGGCAGTGGGTTCTGCAGGATTTCCTGGGAAGCCTCCACAGGGGATAAAAGGATCAGAATTTACAGGCTAGTAGGGGTGTAAGATAAGCGCACAGATAACTATAATATAAATCAGGATGTGTTCATTAGAGCTACAGGGGAGACTCAAAGAACAGGGAGAAAATGGGACTATCACTCTTCATGTTGAATCAGAAGTCTCAAGAAGACAGTGGCTTTGGAAAGAAAAACAACAAATCATAACCCACCAAGTCTTCCTTTTGTGCTCAGTGGGCAAAATCCTTCACAGGCACCATTCCATTTCATGGACCTTGAGTGATAGTGGGGTAGAGCCGGTGTTAGGGCTGGGGGTGGCCTAGCTCAGGGGTTAGGGCAGGAACAAGAGGTTGCAGTTTCTGTTCATGCTCTTTGAGACGAAAGCTTCTTCTGTCCACTTTTCATCAATTTCTCCACATTCCTTACACATGAACATGAATTTTCTGGCTTGTGTTAGCTTCTACTGATTTTACTAACATGTCCCAAGAGCATAGCAAATCCTTTCCTCAATGTTTATTTCGATCTCCTGATCATAGAAGTGTCGGGTGTGATGGCAGCTTGGAGCTAGGTGTATAGGGAGGGTGAGGGAACTAGAAGACTTGTCTGGATATGTATTTGCCCAGCAGGGACATCATATTTAGTTTGCTTGCATTTGTCTGGGTTGGATCCTTGGCCAAAAGAAGGACATTAGTGGAAGGATGAGATTTAACTAAGGTCCATGAATTAGAGGTGTTGTATCTGTTAATGTCCTGATGGTGATAACTGCATTATGTCTGTCTAAAATGTTAGCATTAGTTGAGCGTCAAAGGAAAAGAAGCCATAGTCTGTAAAACAATTTAAAGAGATTTATTCTGAGCCAAATTGGAGGACCATGGCCTGGAGCCACACCCGAGAAGACTTGGGCAAGTGGACTTGCTGCGGTGGGGTTACCTTTTGGCTTTATACATTTCAGGGAGACACGAATCACAGGTAAAGTCACTATGTGGAAGGCACGCATTGGTTTGACCCAAAAGGTGAGACATCTCAAGGTGGGGGCCCACAGGTTATAGGTGAGTTTAGAGATTTTTCAGTTGACAATTGACTAAAAGAGTTAGAGTCTGTCTAATAGATCAGGAGTCAGAGAAAAGAAATGCTTGAGTTAAGTGTCTGTTCATCAGAGGTAAACTGCAGGATGCGTGCCTGCCCAGCTGCAAGTTGTTTGCTGTGTATATTGTGGACCTGCAGATGTGTCTGGCATAGCCTTGAGCCTGTTAGTGAGTCGTAAGAACATCTCTGAGAAGGCAGGGGGACACAGTGAGGCACGTCTGATGTCCTTTCTCTTGGCCAGCAACTCAATTTTAGGGGATACCCTTGGCCAAGCCGGGTTCCTGCCAGTCAGCTGTTGGGGTAGGGGGAAACCTAAGATTTTATTTTCATTCACATGAGTAAAGAGTATAAGGTGACTCATTACACTATTTTACCTTTTCTTTTTTTGTAAGCCTACAATGACTTCATAATGAAAAGTTAAAATCAAATAAAATAATGGATGTGGATTTAGAGTGACCAGGAAGGAACAGGGTGAAGGGGTTTGAGATGAAGCGTTGGCCTCTTCCCCGACTGCCTCCCTGCTGGGACGCTGGTGAGGCACACAGAACCCTGCGCCCAGGAGGCACGGGAAGGGGGCCTGAGCATCTGGGTGTGGACAGGCCCCTCCCAGGGGCAGTTATGAAGAGGTGAGTTTGGGATACAGCCTGATTTTGTTTGTTCCTCTAAACCCCCTGCAAAGTCACACATCATGGGGGAAACTGTACCCGAGGGACAGTAAGGTGCCCAAGCCACAGGTCTGCTGAGTGGCGGAGCTCAGATTCACCATATTTCTTTTTCTCCCCCCCCCCCAAGTAAACAGGGAAATGTGTGTGTGTGTGTGTGTGTGTTTGAGACAGACTCACACTTTGTGGCTCTTGGTAGGGTGCCGTGATGTCACAGCTCACAGCAACCTCCAACTCTTAGGCCAAAGTGATTCTCTTGCCTCAGCCTCCTGAGTAACTGGGACTACAGGTGTCCACCACAATGCCCAGCTATTTTTTTGTTGCAATTTGGCTGGGGCCGGGTTTGAACCCGCCACCCTCGGTATATGGGGCCAGCGCCCTACCCACTGAGCCACAGGCGCTGCCCAGGAAACGTGTATTTTTATGCTTAGGTTTAGTGAAGGATACACAGTTGTGGAGATATGTGATTGGACAAAGGGAAAATGATCAACTTATAATAAACTGGAGGAACTCAGCCTGTTTAGGCAGAGTCTTCCCCAGTAGACGGATGCTCCTTCTCTTCAGGCAGAGGGAGGGCGCCTCGAAGGCAAGGGCCTCACTTCAAAGCCAGGTGAGAGAATTCCTCTCTGATCTGCTTCAGAGGAGAAGGGCGGGTGAAGGTCAGAGAGAACTTCCTGCTTCTCTTTTTCTGAATGCTAACGTGCCATGTTTGGGGGTAACCTGTTCAGAACCCCAACAATAGTCTTGGGCCTGATGCGACCACGAGCCCTGTGCTAAAGTGTTCATGATTTGTGATGACTTTGGTGGGTCATTCCTCCCCGGGCATGGCAGGAATTGTCCCAAGTCATGCGGTGACACACCCTGAGCTCTGGGCTCCTCCTTATTTAAGACACAGTGGGGAGTTGTCCGGGGTTCCAGAATGTTCTCCTTCAGGCCCTGTGTTTTATTTGGGTTGTAGGGGCTGAACCCCTTGACCTTATGTACAACTGCAAATCCTCTTTGGGTTTGTGTTTTAGCCCAGAGATTTCTGGAAGTAAAATTCCCCTGTATTTAAGGGCTTCAGTTTCGGCTTTTTTGTTCTTGCTTTTCCTTAAACCAGTAGAATACACTTGAGAGGGAGAGTGTGTCAGGAGCAGCCCGGACCTCACATCTTTACATTTAGTTTGCTGTTAACTATGCTTTGAGGAATCGGAGAAAATGCCAATTCCTGCACCGCAATGCAACATATTGTGATAGATGCTTCTTCTGAGATCCCATATGCTTCATATTGCCATGGAAAAAGCACTGGCATAGCAAGATTTTTTTTTCTATAAATTTCCCCAGAGATTGAATTGGATTTCTGTTGCTTGCTTTTACAGCAACATTGTCTCATCAAGGAGGGAGGAGAAGAGAGAGAGGCAGAGAGAGAAGGAAAGGAAGGGAGAGGGGGATGGGGGTGGCGCATGAACAAATGCAGTGGGTTTCAACTGCACACTGGCTTTAAGACAGCAGCCTGGGGGCCATGGCCCCAGAGCGCTCCTGGTCCTGAATCTACTAATGTAGGACAGACTGGTCTTGGAATCATGGCAAGGCAGTGCTCTTAAGAGAAGGAAGGCACTGTTCCTGATGTGGTCCCTCATCCCACCGGGATCTGGGGCAAATGTATCAATTAGGTTTTGCTTATATAACATAGTGTTTCAAATGATTTTTAAAAAAATTTCTCACACTATGGTCTGAGCTGGCTCTAATAAGGCTGGATGGTCCAAACTGGCCTCACTCCCGAGTCTTGTGGTTGGAATGATGTCAGCTGGAGGGACTGGGCCACACAGGTGTCTCTCATCACCCAACAGGCCAGTTCCAGCTTGTGCCCAAGGGGGTAACTGTGGGATTGCCAAGAAGACTTCCCAAGGGTCTTTAATGTCACATTTGCTCCTGTCCTTTGTGGCTGAAGCAAATCACACATCTAAACCTACATTCAAGGGGTGGAAAAACAGGCTCCTGGCCTGGATGAGAGGTTCTGAAGAACCACATTGCAGAGGGGCCGCACACCTAATCCATTGCAGCAAGTTGCTGAATGCTCTCTGGGACGGAGCCCCCACCAGCTTAAAATGTGAGAGCACTGGATGCCTAGTAGTTCAAATTCATTATGTCAGCTAAGAACGCTTGATTCTCTGAAGTTCAAATTCATTATGTCAGCTAAGAACGCTTGATTCTCTGAAAGGTCTTGTGCTTGCCCGCTGCTCTCTGCTGACCGTCTCTCTCCCTCAGCAAGGCAGATCTTTCCTCTTCTTGGAACAATTTCCCTGTGGAGATTCACATGAGCTTCTTCTCATCTTGGCCCAAGGTCACATTATGAGAGAGGTTCTCTTTGGTTACAAGATGCTAATTGTCAATATATCCCACCAGATGTGTCATACTCTCTTTCTTTGCTTTATTTTTCTTTACAGTTATCAGTAAGGCATTTGTTATTTTAATTTTTTGTTCTACCAGAATTTTAACCCCATGAGGATAGAGTGATATTTGTTTGCTTGATTCACTATTTAATCTCCAGTATCTATGACAGCACCTAGAATGTAAGTAGAAAAAAATCAATTTCTTGAATAAATAGGGAAAGACGATTTTTTCAGTTTATTTACCTTGTGATCTAAATCAAAGAATGGTTTGTTTTCTTATGCAAAGGTCCTGAGGCACCTAACTTAGTTCTAAAGAGTCAGAGAAACTCACCAGGAAAGTGATATCTAAGATCTAAAAGACAAGTAATAATAAGACACAGCAGGGTCCTAAGGTGGATGCATAGATGGCCTGCTGGGGACAGGTAGGCCCCCTGATGTACAATTGTTCTGTATAAGAATAAAATGAACTTTGCTAATTTTTAATATACCGACTAGAACTAGAGTCCTCAGCAGTACCGTGTGAGCCAGGAAGGGGTATGTAACTGTCACTAATACTTGGAGAAGTGTCCCAGTGGGGAAATCAAGGGTCCCACAACAAGAAGAGCTTAACAAGACGTTCATTTATTTCTCGTCTTGGCGTGTCCTGACTTATTGAGGGTCTCCTGTGTCCAGTTGTGGTATAACTGATTTAACTGCTTTTAACTAACCTTCCTGAAAGGGACAAGCTACTTGGAAAGATTTCTGCAAACAAACAAAAACAAAACAAAGAAAAACCCACTATGTCGTGTTAAAGATAATATTATTAAAGTAAAAGAAAACCAAGAAGACAGAGCTAGTATTTCACCTCCTCCTAAAAACAGTAAGGGGTGGAGGGCAGGTGTGCAAATAAAATTATAATCATCAGGATAATTTGAAAAATAAATTTTCATTAGTTATTAACAATTCCAAACAGATTATGCTTAAGCTATGAGCAAACCAATGACTAATGTTTCTCCAAATATTGCATTGGAGAAAATATAAAATATTATTCATAGAAAATTTTTATCTTATTTAAGCTTTTTGTTTGGTTTTGAGCAATTGTATATAATCACGTAATAACCACTCCAAACAAAATATAGGATATTTTCCTCAACTCAGAAAGTTTCCATATTTATGGTCCTTTTGAGTCAATTTCGCCCACCTCAAGTCAACTATTTTCTGACTTCTATTACCATAGATTGTTTTTGGGTTTTTTTGCACTGCACAGCCATGTGAACACACGGTGTGTCTGTGGGTGTGTTTGGGGGGGGGGTGTAAATCTGGCTTTTTCTGCTCAACATATCTGTAAGATTCAATCATATTGTTCGTTTCTTTTTATTGCTAAATTGTGTTTCACTGTATACATTTAGCACAAATTTAAAATTCATTCTCCTACTGATGGACATTTGGGTGGTTTCAAGGTCTTAGCAATTATGAACAAGGCTGCTAAATGGAAGCACATGTTCATATAAATTTCAGTGGACATCGGATTAAATTTGTATCATGTAAACACCGGGAGTAGAATCACGAGGTCAATCAATAGGTGACTTTTGGACTTTATAAGTGGCTGTAACCCTTCCCATTGACACCAGGAATGTTTGAGAGTTTCAGCTGTTTTCAGCTTCACTTTCACCTTTATCCTTTCATGTTATCAGTTTATTTATCTATCATAAATTTTAGCCATGTTTTTGTAGTAGTATCTCATTAGAATTTCAGTTTTTATTTATGTGCTTTCTAATATCTAAATACGTTGAGCATTTTTCCACATACCCATTGGCCGTTCCTGCATCCTTTGGGGGGAACTGTTTATTCACATCTTTTGACCATTAAAAAAACTTTTTTTCATTATTTGCATATTCTGAAGAGAAGTCCTTCATCATATCTGTGGGTTTCCCCTTCATGGATTTTAACAACTGCGAATCAAAACTATTTTTAAAGGTCAGTGCAGTGGCTCATGCCTGTAATTCTAGCACTCTGGGAGGCAGAGGCAGGAGAATCGCTTGAACTCAGGAGTTTGAGACCAGCCTGAGCAAGACCCTGTCTTTACTAAACAAACAAACAAACCAACAAACAAAAACTATCTGGGCATTGTGGCTCATGCCTGTAGTCCCAGCTACTCGGGAGACTGAGACAGGAGGATCATTTGAGCCCAGGAGTTTGAGGTTGCTGTGAACTGTGACGCCATGGCACTCTACTACCCAAGGCAACAGAGACTGTGTCTCAAAAAAAAAAATAAAAATAAAAATTTAATTCATTAATTAAAAAAAACACTGTGTCTGTACTTAACATGAACAGATTTTTCCTTCTCACTATCCCCTAAACAATACAATATGACAAGTGCATTATACATTTACATTGCATTATATTGGATGAGGCACCATAAGTTATTGAGGGAAGATTTAAAATATATAGTAGGCTATGTACATAGGTTTTATGCAGACACTTGCCATTTTTTTGTAAGGGATGGGGCATCCTCAGATTTGGTACCTTCTCTCTCTGAAGCAAAGACTGGATGTATGATATCTCTATAATACACACACATACACTTAGGTACATACACGCAGAAGTTTATTTTCCCCATGCTTGTCTTAACTATTTGTTTAATGATATCTTCTGATGAATAAAAGATTTTTATTTTGATGAAGTATAATTTATTGTTTTTTTCTTTGATGGTTCATGATTCCTAGATCTTCTCTAAGAAATCTTCTCTTATCATGAGGTCATGAAGATTTTCCCTGTTTTCTAGAAGGTTTACCTTTTTGGCCTTTATACTGTTTAGTCTATGATCTATCTTAAATTAATTTTGAGTATAGCAAGGGGTAAGAAGCTAGGCTTTTCTTTTTTTTCTTATGTGGAATCCAGACCCTTATTAAAGGGACCTCCCTTTCCCTTTTATACTGCTTTGTACCTTAGAAGGAAATCAATCGATCATGTACAGATTTATTCTGGACTGCGTTTGGTTCTGTTGGTTGATTTATCTGTCCTTATGCCTGTACCCAACTCTCTAAAGGATTTGGCATTATGCTAGGTCTTAAAGTCACACAGCATAAATCCTCTAGTCTTACTCATCTTTTTGAGGATTGATTTGGTTACTGCGGGTCCTTTACATTTCCATATAAATTCTAGACATGACACACAAATTTCTATTTAAAACTTCTGGTGGAATTCTGATTTAGATGGCATTGAATTAAATTGGGAAGAGTTGACATCTTAACAATGTTAAGTCTTTTTAACTACAAAGAGAGCATATCTCCTCATGTATTTAGAGAGATTTTAAAATTTCTTGCTCCAGGCACTGGCCACATGCACGGGGACTGCTGGATTCGAACGGGGTCAGGCCTGCTAAAAAAACAGTGATAACAATAACAAAAAAAAAGCAGGGCGTTGTGGCAGGTCCCTGTAGTCCCGGCTACTTGGGAGGCTGAGGCAAGAGAATCACTTGAACCCAAGAATGTATGTACATACATTTTGCATGTATGTACATATACTGTGAGCTGTGACACCATGGTGCTCTACTGAGGGCGACATTGTAAGACTCTATCTCCAAAAAAAAAAAAAAAAAAAAAAGTAAAATTTCTCTCTGGAGATTTGTAGTTTTGAGAAGAAAGGTCTTCCCATCTCTGATTAAATTTGCTTCTAAATTTCTTAAGTACTTTCTTAAATATGACACTGCTGTAAATAAAATTAAATTTTGTCCTATTTTCTTTTCCATTTACTACGGATAGTACATAGAACTACAAATAACGATTGAATGTTGACCTTGATGTGTCCTAGAATCTTGCTAAACTCACTTGTAAATTTTTGAGAGCAAGAGACAGTCGTTGATTCCTTTTGATTTTCTATTTGACCATCATATTATGTGTAAATAGAAAATATACTTCTTAGTTTTCAATCTTCATGCTTTTTTTTCTTGCCTTATGGAATTGGTGGGAGCCTCCAGTACAATGTTGAATAGAGGTGGTGAAAATGGGTAACTTTGCTCTGCTACTGCTTTATGGGAAAATGGTTTAGCATTTCACTATTAAGAATGATGCTTGGGGGCGGCGCCTGTGGCTCAGTGGGCAGGCCGCTGGCCCCATTTACCGATAGTGGCAGGTTCAAACCCAGCCCCAGCCAAACTGCAACAAAAAAATAGCTGGGTGTGTGGCAGGCGCCTGTAGTCCCAGCTACTCGGGAGGCTAAGGCAAGAGAATCACCTAAGTCCAAGAGTTGGAGGTTGCTATTAGCTGTGATGCCACAGCACTCTACCAAGGGCAACAGAGTGAGACTCTGTCTCAAAAAAAAAAAAAGAATGATGCTAATTCGAGGCTTTTCATAGCTGCCAGTTGTCAGGTTGAGAAATTTCCCTTCTGATCCTAGTTTTCTAGGAGTTATTATTATGAGTGGGTATAGAATTTTATGCATTTATAGAGTTGACCACTGAAGTGAGTTGGTTCTTTATCCTGTGACTATGATAAGTTACTTTGATTAATTTTTAAATGTTAAACCAACATTGCTAAACTAAGACAAACCTCACCTAGTAATGATGTATTATTCTTTTAATACATTGACACATTTTATTCTCTAATATTTTCTAGGTATGTCAGCATTTATTTTTTATAAGGAATACTGATGTGTGTATTTTTTTTCTTGCTAAGTTTTTGTTTTTTTTTAAAAAATCAGCACAATGCTGTTATCATAAGTAGGTTAAGTGTCCTATCTTCTTCTTTTTGCTTGAAAAGATTTTGTATAGAATTGGTATTATAGCTTCTTAAAAAAATTGTAACTTTATCTTGTTTGACAGAATTCACCTGTACCTGGATATTTCTGTGTGAAAAGGTTTTTCATAACAAATTCAATTACTTTAATAAATATGATTCTATTTAGGTACTGAAGTTTTTCCTTTGTCAGTTTTGTTAAGTTGTATTTTTTTCAGAGATTCATCTATTTTATCTGTGTTGCTGAATTATTGACATCATGCCGCTCAAAATACTCTCTTTTTATCCTTTTCATGTATGTCGGATCTTTGGTGATCTCTTCTCTTCAGTAACAGACTGGCAACATATTTTTCTTTGATATTGGTGAATGTTCCTAGGAGTTTTCCAATTTTATTAGTCTTTTTATAGAAGCAATTTTTGGTGTAAAAAGAATTTTATTGTTCTCCCTAGCACTTCTTAAAAATTTCATCAATTGCTATTTCATCAATTTCTATGAGGAAACTGAATTTATAATCAGAAAACTATAAAACAAAACAAAGCAAAAGATCTCCAGGCCCAGATGATTTCACTATAGAATTCTTCTAAATCTTTAAAGAATGAATATCAATCCAATACCATCTCTTTCATCCACAGAAGAGAAAGAAACAATATTTTATTTTGTGAGGTTATCATTATCAGAACCAGATAAAGAGCATTAAAAATAAAAACTACAGAACAATATTGTTTCATCAACAATATTCTGTCTCATAAGTGAGACACAAAAATTCTCACTTATATTCAGTTTCCTTAATAGTTATATAGGTATTCAAGTCCTCTATTTTATACTGAGTGGTGGTAGTTTGTGTTTTTCATGAGGAGGTCCATATTATCTAAGTTGTCAAATGTTGTCTAAGTCCATTTTGTGTTGCTATAACAGAATACCTGAGACCAGGTTATAAAGAAAAGAGGTTGATTTGGCTCACGATTCTGGAGGCTGGGAAGTCCAATAAGCATGGCACTGACCTCTGCTTGCCTTCTGGTGAGAATCCCAGCGTGACAGAGAAGCGAAAGGGGAGGTGGGCGCGCCAGAGGGACAAAACACGGCTTCTTAACAACTCACTTCCTCAGGAACTATCCATTTCCTCGAGAACTAACAGGACCATGGTAAAAACATTAATCTGTTTTGATCTGAACACCTCCTGACATTTTTGCAAGGGCAATTAAATTTCAACATGAGTTTTGGTGGGAACACTCAAGGCATAGCAAACGTATAGGTGTACAATTGTTTGTAATTTTTCCTTTTTATCCCTTTATGACTGCAGAGTCTGTAATATCTCCTATTTCATTCCCAATATTGGTTATTTTAGTCTTCACTCTTTTTCTTTATTAGCCTTGCTGCATGCAATTTTGTTGATTTTGTGGATTTTTTCACATTATTTTTTTGTTTCATTTTTCTTTTCTTCATTGTTTCTGTTTTTGATGTCAATGGTTTCTACTCTTATCTTTATTATTTCCCTCTTTCTGCTAAGTTTGGGCTCATTTTGCCCGTCTTTTTCTAATTCGTGGAGAGGAGAGCTTAGATTACTGATTTGGGATTCTCTGTCTATTCTAGTGTATGCAGTTAGTACTCCAAAGTTTTCTTTCTGCATTAAGTTTTGTTCCACAAACTTTGTCATGTTGTATTTTCACTTTCATTAATTTTATGCATTTTAAAAATTTCTATTCAGACTTTCGTTTTGACCATGGACCATTTTAAAGTGTGTTGTTTAGTTTTAAAGCATTTGGAACTTTTTCTGTTTTCTTCCGGTCAATGATTTCTAGTTTGATTATGGTATAATTAGAGGACACACTTTACATGATTTCAAATCTTTTAAGTTTACTGAAGTTTGGCATAGGATACGATCTGGCTTGGAATTTGTTCTCTGGACACTTGAGTAGCATGAGTATTTTGCTATTATTGCTTTCAGAGTATTATAGATGTTGATTAAGTTGTATTGTTTGATAGAGCTGTTGAATTCTTCTATATTTTAGTGATTTTGTGTCTGGTTTAAATTGTTGAGAGGTTGGTTTTGAAGTCTCCAATTATAACTGTGGATTTGTTAATTTAAACAAAATTAGTCTGTTTTGATGCTCTATATCACAGCTGCTTATGTGAGTTATCTGAGCGATTTTTTATTTTTATTTTACTACATAGTTTATCATAAAATAATATGTTAATATAGTAGTATATAAGTATATTGAGAATGCATGTTCAAAAATATTTTTCAAACAAGAACATATAATCAAGAGTTAGGAAAAGTACCTGAACTAGAAATAGTGGCAGAGATCAGACATTCAGGAGCTTTGTAAGGAATCTTGTAAGTCTTGGAAAGAGTGTGTATCTTGACTTGATGTTATTGAGCAGCATTTGAAGACCTAAGAAGACTTAACAATCCATGAAGCCTCCAAGATTAAGATCCACTAGGGCAAGGCCAGAGAGGGGATTTAAAAAAAGGTGGGGGAAACCTATAGGAAAATTCTGAAAAGATAAAGATGTTCCATATCATCATAGGGATAGTAGCAGGGATTGACATGTGTGAAAAACCTATCAAACTTCATTTAAAATCTTTGCATTCATTAATTTAAAATTGTATTTAGCAATATTAATGGAAAAATACATTGAACCCGTTTCATTGTATTCTTTTCAAGCTAAAAATAAAGAAAAAGCTCTGAACAAATCATCCATTAGTACTAAATCCTGATTCTGCTCCAGCCTTCAGGGAGCAGAATCAGGATTTTGATTACGTCTCAGCTTTGGATTCTGTTTGGATCCCTGCCCTACTCTTTCTTATCTTTTTATCCCCAAATGCCCTTTACTTTTTCTCTGCACACATAAGTGAGGCCCGCTGGGAATTTTTCAAACTCTTGATGAACACAAGGACTATAAAACAATTTCTGCTATGAAGTTATAATTGATGACAGAAAGTAATAAAAGACTGAGAAGTATGGAGGGAAATCTGAGGGCTGCTATCAGTAAGGAATCTACTCTCCCAAATGTAAAAGAAGGACGTGAAGGAGCTGATAGATATTGCTGTTCCTATGCAAATAAGACTCTTCTCCGGTTACTTTACATCAATTAGACCTGCCCTGGTGAGGCAGATTGTAAACACGTCTGGAAATTGAAGACACAAAATCTCAAAGGCCTTAGCTGCTGGTACTTTAGAATGTAAGATTGTGTGGTGTGGGAAAGGTTTCTCCGCAGAGGCATAATAAAGATACCTCTGAGCTGGGTCTGGAGATTTTGGTATCACTTACTCATTCATCTTAAAAATATGTATAAGGACTTCCTTTGTGTAAAGGACAGTACGGGTCTGGGGACCATAGGTGGACTCTTGGCAGCCATTGAGAAACAACCAGTCTAGGAAGAGATGGGGACCTAAAATGTGGAAGCCATTTTCCCCGCTGACACTATAAGTGGTGAGTGGCAGGGCCAGGATTCAAATCCAGGCTTTTGATGGCAAGCACAGCCTTCATTTCTTCTTCCTTCCATCTCTTCCTTCTTTCCTTCTTACCATTTTTTTGTCTCCCAGTTTTTTTCCCATTTCATACTGCATTTTGAAAGATTAAAAGAAGAACAGATATTTGGAACTGGGAAAACAAAGGGGCATTTCAGTCCCTGTCCAGCCCTGCTCTTCCCTGCCAAAAAAAGCAAATAGGGACCAAAGGCCCAGAGGTAGCAGATGTTTAGGAATCAGTCCAGAGATGGCAGGAATTTTTCAAGTTTGTATCCCATTTTCCCATTTTCTCATTCTCTATTGGAATTTCTAATCTGGCTCTGCACATTCCAATCCCTGAGTTGAGGTTCCAGCTCCAATAACACCTTTTTCCCACTCAATGAGAATTTTTTGATTGTTTATTTTTGTCAAGTTTGGGGTCATGATGTAGTATCTTACAAATTTGGAAAGAAGGGAAATAGAACTGTCCTCTAAAAGCTCAAACATGAAATTAATAGTTACAAAAATTGTAACACAGACGTTCAAAGTCTTCTGAAAGAGAGAGAAGGATGTCTGAAGCCATACTCGTGACTTCAGTGACTGGCCGGGCAAATCAGAAGATCCAGGATGAAGTGCGGGGGAGTCCGGGAGAACTGAAGGCTGTCCTTCTCAAATAGTCCAAGGAAGCTCACATTCGTGTTGTCACGTCTCGGAGGGAAGATGGTTCTTCTTGCAAAATGTGTGCCTTGGAATAATCAGTTCAATACTCTGATAGTTTGGCAGACTAGTTTTGTTCTAATTTATGCTCATCCTGTACCTTCTGGTACTTTACCTTATATTAAATAATTAGGATCTGGCTCCTTGAGCAAGTTGGCCTATAGCAAGAGAAGGCATTGGCCAGGTCAAAGAGGGAACTGTGTCCCAGTGGACGTTTCTCTGTGTTAGAGGAAAATCTTGTGGGGTGTATGGGGGTGGGGAGGTCTTACTGATCTGAGACTAAACATCACCATGTGATGATTCTTCCTGCCCACAGGCAGCAAATGTGGTGAACACGCTGGGATGCTGTTAAAAGAAAGTTGAGGTCCCTCCTCTACTCATAGAGAGGGACCCATCTAGCCCTGTGAGACATATTTTCCTTATGGTTTATGTGCTTTCATTCTACAGTAAATGAATGTTGATGGTGGAAAAAAAAAGTTGATGGTTCTCCTTTCCAGAAGGTAGACCCCATCAAAGGTGGAGATAAATGTAAGCCCAGCAGAATCTTGCACCCCAACCCTCTGTTTGCAGTTGCTGCTGGCTTAATTCTGTGCTCCTATTACAGAAATGTGAGAAACCTGCCCACTGTGTCCTGTAGAAGACATAGATAAGCCTTAAGACAAAAGGTGGGAGCAGGAAGGAGGGGGTACGTAAAATGGGGTGACAGGCTTCAAGCCAATAAAATCTAACCCTATCACCTGTATCCAGGCAGAGGCCATTTCAGGTCGGGTCTTGTTGAGTCACTCCTACGCAGAAGTGCGCGGATAGCACCAACTCGACTCAGGCTTAGGAAGTTCCTCTAGGCCTCAGTTAGGCCTTGCCCACATGAGAAGGCCCAACAGGTGATCACTTCTATAGCCCCTGCCCTTTTTTGTTTTGCTTAGTTTTACTTACCTGACTATACATGCATTGAGTCTGCAGAATGCCTGTGCTTTCATCCTTGTAGCTGGTGTCCTGACAGGTACACATCAGGTGTTCCAATGACCTTGTTTCTGCAGTTTGGTTAGTAGGAGGTTCATGAGTAGCATGTGGGATAAGTCTCCTATTTACCTCTCAATATTTACTGCAGAGTTGGCACACAGTAAATGTTACCGATGATGACACCAATGGTTTGAGAGAGGGAGAAAATCCACCTTTTTGGAGATTCTGATCCTGCGTCTATCTGGGCTCAGGTAATTACACAGATAATTAAGGCGAAAAGAAACTTGCTGTTTTCATTTGCACTGAACTACCAGGAGTCAAGGTCGGTGGTGATCAAATTCTCTACTTGATGATTTAACTTGTTATCTCCCTAGCTTTTATGGATTGAACCAGAGCACAGGGCCAGTCCAGAGAGCCACAGAGAGACTGAGTTAAAATAACAGTCAAGCATCAGCTTTAAGAGAGAGAGACAAAGGAAATCGAGATGTAGTTTTTATCTTTGGGAAAATGATCACCTCACTTACTGCTCGGTGGTAAATGGTCAGTATATTCCTATGAAGATAATGATGGAAAAGATGAATGAAATTGCTAAGCGAGGTCAAGAGTGGGCTGCGGGAGGCAGGTATTTGGTATTTGCTGTTCAGATAAAGGATGTGCCCATCTTTGCCCACCACTTTCTCTGCTTATCACTCACTACAAAATTTTTTGTTGTTGTTTTGTTTTTGATACAGAGTCTTGCTCTGTCACCTGAGGTAGAGTGCTATGGCATCAGCCTAGTTCACAGCAACCTCAAACTCTCAAGCTCAAGTGATTCTCCTGCCCTTGCCTCCTGAGTAGCTGGGACTACCGGTGCCTGCCACAGCTCCTCCATAATTTTTCTGTTTTTGGTAGAGACAGGGCCTTGCTCTTGAACAGGCTGGTCTGAACCTCCTGAGCTCATGCAATCCTCCTTTGTCAGCCTCCCAGAGTGCTAGGATTACAGGCCTAAGCCACCATGCCCTGCTTATGAAATCTTTTCTAACTGTCGCTTTTAGAAAACCCTGTCTTCTGGACACTTGAAATAAAACTGGAGTCTGAGGAGGAAGCAGTGATGCTTGTGTCTGTCAGGCCCACGGGAGGAAGGGAGCACTCAGGTTCATGCCAGTTTGAGCAACAGAGAATGAGAGATGAACAGGGTCCCTGGAGTCGCAGGACAAAGAAGATGGGCTGCTTTGGTGGAGACCTCCTCTCTAGATGCCAGGGCCGTTTATCTCAGACAAAGGTGGCAGGCATTGGCCTATGGTTTTGTTGTTGTTGTTGTTGTTTTGTTTTTACTTTCTTTCTTTTTTGGTCATCAAGTAAGGCATTTATTCAACAATTTCATAACATGCCTACACACGAATGTTTTCAGTGGCCATATGGGGTACACATGAACACCGCCATGCCGAAAGTAAAATTACAATGGACTTTATCACATGTTTAAAACAAGAATCACTGTAAAAACTAAAAGCTCGGTGTCTCACCCATTACTATTAAATGCTGCTATGCCGCGTAGGGGTTATACTTTTAGTGTTCTTTTTCTTTTCGAATTTATTGAGGAATTTTGTTTTTCACACTATAAACTACATATGTTTAAAAAATGCAATGTGATAAGTGTTGACAGTGGCATATCCATGAACCCAGCTCCACAGTCATGATTCAGAACTGTTCATCAGTCCAGGTGGTTCTCAAGGCCTGTTAGAGTTCATCCCTCCCCACCCCTGACCCCAGCAAGCCCTGAGCTGAGTCTTGTCACCATGGGTTGGTCTGCCCCTGTACAAATGGAAACATATGTGTCCGGCTTCTTTCACTCTGGGTAGTGCCTTTGAGTCCCATTCCCGCTGTCGCCTGTCAGCCGTGCATTCTTTGTTACTGCCCAGCCGAGTCCACTGCATGGCTTACACCATAGTTGCAGCCGCTCACCTGGTTCAGTGAATGGACTTTCCCGTTTGGGGCTGTTGTGAGTGCATCTGCTTTGACTATTTTTGCATAAGTCACTGTGTGGATACGTTTTCATGACACTTTAGAGCAGAATGGCTGACTCATGTCCTTTTGAGAAGAGAAAACAAACGGCTCAAAGAGATTATGTACCCAGCCCAAGGTTGCAAATCAGTGACAGGGCTGGGGTTTGAATGCAATTGGATTTGACTCCCAACTCAGGTGCTTTTCTGGAACTACACAGAGGCTGTATTACCGGTTGAAAGTGCAGGCTCTTCAGAATCCAGGAGAGGACACACATCCACGTCCACGTGGTTGCTGCGCCAGCCTCTCGGCGCAGGTTATGGCTGAAGTCACTGGTGGAGCTTTACCAGGTACTCAGCACTTGGTCACACGCTGATGTTATGCATAGACATGATGCAGACATGTCTTTGTTGGAGTGGGGGGTGGCGATATTCTCCGGTAGGGTCAGCAGTAGAGGATGTGCGTGTCCCATGTGCTATCAAGGAGCAAAACTCGGATTGAAGCTGCAGAAACACAGAGGAAACACAAGCTGCTTAGTGTTGTCCAAACACGGGAAGGAGAGAGAGAATGGAGGCCGCATGGAGGGGACCCCATCAGGAGTCACAAACTCAAAACGAACACCTCCGGGAAGCCTGAATGACACAAAGCAAGGGCCAGGCAAGGACCTGTGGCCCGTCTCAGCCCAGCTGACTTGGACCAGGTCTAGCCGTGTCGACCGACGTGACACTCAAGGTTGACACTCACTGGTCAAGCATAGATGTATTTATTTTCTTATTATTTCTTATTTATTTTATTATCACCCCACTTACTGAGGAAAGAATTAAGGCACAAAGAGCAGCTTTTTTCTCTAGTAGAAATGTGTAACTTTAAATCAAAATACTTGGATTACTAGGGCATAACGGGCTGATCAAATTCACCTCTGAGTAGGATCCTAGCCCTCTGTGGTCTGCCAGCTCTGCCCTGAAAGCTGTACGAACTCACGTACCATAAACGAAGGGTTCCATGGGCTCTGTCCTGGGGCAGAGGGAAAAAGCGATAGCGTTTAAGTTGGGGCACTGACACCACTTTCAAATCTGCAAAGATCATTCTGACATTTAAAAGCAAGAGGCTGTGACAACTGGGGGAAGGGGGGGGGACAAGCCAGGGGAAGCAAGGTGCCCAGCCAGCAAAATCCCAGGAGGCACCTGCTCTCAGGACTGCTGCACAAGGGCTAAAAACAGAAGGCTCAAACCAGCTAAAAGGGGTCACAACAGACAATCAGCTCTCTGGGCAGGGCAGGACAGGAAATGCTATTCTGAAATGAGGCTGTTTTGGAACCCAGATCATGTGATTGCACCTGGTAAGGGGAGTGTGTTTGACCTTGGGATGTTTTGTGCACCCTCCGAGGCCCTGGTGCAGGTTTCCTGGACTCTTAGACTGGGTCGGTGAAAGCAGAGGTGAGAATTTGTGATAAAGTTGGTGTGGCCATCAAAGGAAATAGAATAAAATCTCATCATCTGGGTGGAGAGGGTATTTGTAATAACCCCATGTGATGGTGGGGCAGCTCCTTTTAGGATACTGGGTTTGGACATTTCCGATCCCTAAAAGACCTGACCCAAGGCAGGGCAACAGTGGTCCTGGCCCTGTGGCACTGATCTAAGTTACATGACATTTCTGGGTTTCTTTCCTTCTGCAAAAGATGATTGGTTTAGATTTCTAAGGTTCTTTCCAACTCTGCAAGAAAAATAAATAAATATATGTATATATACATATATATATATGATTCTTTAAACATACATATTTATATGATACATACAATATGATTCTTTAAATGCAGAGAAAAATAAATAAATAAATGCAGAGGGGGGAAAAAAATGAAAAAGGCTAAGAACCTCCCAGCCTGAGATTCCAGCAGGATTTATTTTATTATCGCCCCACTTAAGAATTAAGGCACTAAGAGCAGCTTCTTTCTTCTCAAGTAGAAATGTGTAACTTTAAATCAAAATACTCAGATTACTAGGGCATAGGGGGCTGATCCAAGTTCCCGTCCGAGTAGAATCCTGCTCCTCTGTGGTCTGCTGTCTTTGCAGACACTGTACAGACACGTACATTGTTTTCCCTCTCTGCTGTTGGTATTTCCCGTCTGGCCAATCTTGTTGAGTTAAGGGCTGGGTGGTGTGACTTTAAGAGTCCAGGTGAGCCCTCCTCCCAAGATGCTGCCTCCTCCTGTTTACTGCTCCTGCTTTCCTGGGAAGCGGCTGTCTCCCTGGGAAGCCCCTTTAACATGCAAACATCCAGCGGGAATTTTCCCCCAAAGCAGCTTTTGCTATTTTTATGTCTCCACCCTTGGCACGGCAGCCGCCTCAGAGCCCCAGGTCTCCTTTCCCGGGTTTCCAAGCATGGCAGGCGGGGGATTTGGCTCCGCTGAGAAGCACTGCCTGGCTTCTAGATTCAGCAAGAGCCCTGAAATGTGGGGAGTGATTCAAATCAGATCCCCAGATTAAGGAGGTTTTATCTTTCCTCGGAATGTTAAACTAGAAGCCAAATCTTAGGTAACAAAGCAGATAGGAGCACTCAAAAACAAGAGCAGTTGTGCAAGTGCTGGTGCAGCAGTGTGGACAAGAGCGTCCCTCACAGCTGGCCCTGGGATTTGGCCAAAGGGGACTCCATTGCTCTAGGAAATTCCTTTGATTAGCCTCTGGGAGCTGAAACCCTCAGGACCGGGGTCAGCAGGACAAAAACAAAGGAGAATGCAATTGTTCTACAGTCACAATGGAAGGAGAACCTGGGAGTTGGTAAACAGAGAGAATTAACGTGGCAACTTGCTATGTGCCACATGAGGTTTCAGGCTCCAGGAAAGCTACTTCCGATTCTTATTCCATAGGTAGGGATAATTTTTACCCCATCAAATGAGGAAACGGGAAAGCAGTTTCCTAAGGTCGCAAAGCCAATGAAAAGAATAGAATCTGAACGAGAACAAAACAGCATGATTTTATAGATTGGTGAGTATGTTATACAATACAATGCTCTTCTGTAAATGGATCCCGCCTCGGGGAAGGCTGTCCAAGGACCCACTAGTTCTAAAAGGACTTTTCTAAGTCTCAGACTAACAGCAGAGGACTCAGCAGATGGGGCAGAGGCACCCAGGACTACATGGCTCAGGTTCAAGTTCTCAGGATCAAAACTAGGACTAGACTCCACAGTTTCTACTCTTCATTCTTGATTTTATTAATTTTTTTTTTGTAGTTTTTGGCCGGGGCAGGGTTTGAACCCACCACCTCCGTATATGGGGCTGGTGCCCCACTCCTTTGAGCCACAGGCAATACCCTTACTCTTCATTCTTATGAACACACATGTAGTGACAATAATATGACGTGACACAGCTGGCCTAGTCACTATAGGTCCTACTCCACGGATCTTCACCTCCTGTCTCTCATTCTCATTGTTTTGTAAATTTAGTTTCCACCCTAAAAATGCCCATCTTGAACAGTTTAAGAAGATTGATTTAGGAAATTGGCTTTTAAATTGGAAATGTTGTAATAGATTGTCACTGAGTTGTGCTGATGATATTTAAAATAAGAGTTAATGTGGTCTTTCCTTTAAACCTTTAAGTATAAAACTGTGATTTTGGAAATGGAAGAACAGAACGGTCTTGGGGAGGCCACGCTCACTGTTCTCCAGGATCCCAGCCTTCTGACATAAAGACTGGCCTGCACCTACCCTGTCTTTGCATATTGGCTAACAGTAACAGGCGGCTGGACCCTCCTCATCTGGTAACACTCAGACCTCTTGCCGAGTGGCAAAGCTATGAATGTAGGTACATTTCATACACAGACTCTCTCAGGATTGTAAAACCAAACTCCATTACAGGGCACATAAGGACCTTTGTCTCGTCTTATTCCACAAGGCTGAAGTGGTATGGGCAGCTCAGGCCACACCACCCCCCGAAACCGTGGGTGGGAGGAGGTGATGCAAAACTAACGAGGCTTCCACGCTAATGGCGACAGAGAAAAGAAAATAGACAGATACATAGTGTGCAGGTGGCGGAAGTATTAAGAAGGAAAGTAAGGCCAGGTAAGGTGGAGGGTGCCGCCAGACTTGGAGCTGAGCAGAGACCTGAGAGAAGCAAGGACCACGTGGTCACCTGGGAAAAGGGAGTTTCAGGCAGGAGGCTCCTCAAGTGCACATTTTCTGAAGCAAGAACGTTCTGGTGTGACTGTCTCTGCATCTGTTCCTTGTCCATAACCCAACTCATACAAGGGTGGTTTTGCACACAGTAGGTGTTCAATAAATATTTGTTGGATGAATGATGGAGGTGAATGAGAACTTCAGGGCTTAAATGAGGGATGTCTCATCAGAGAGAATAGGCAAAAGGAGTTGGCAAACTTCTTCTGTAAAAGGCCAGATAAGTATTTTAAGCTTTCCTCACCATACTGTCTCAGTAACAAGTACAAAATTCTGCCCCAGTAGCACCAAGGCAGCCAAAGACCATATATGTCAATGAATCAGTTTGGCTGTGTTTCAATAAAACTTTATTTACAGAAATCGATGGTGGGCTTGGTTTGGCCCAGGGGCTCCAGTTTTCAGGCCCCTGATGTAGAGGAAAGGACAGATTCAAGAGGCGTTAGGACTCTGAATACCTAGATTGCTATGCTAAATATTGGAGGAAAGAGTCATAGAAGACATTCAGACCTCTCTATGGCAATAAACTAACATTGGTATAATTCCCCAGGGTCAGGAACTCTGGCAGGAAAATTGTATTTAAAGGGAGAACAATGACACCTGGATAGAGACTCAGTGTGTCTGGGTCTCAGGGGATAGGGGTGTGTGGGGACGTAGATGTGGAGGCAGTTTTCACTTTGGAGGTGAGCTCTTGCCGGGGAGCTTATAGACAGAAGGAGGCAAGAAAGAACTTAGTGATCACCACCATGAGGCCCTTAAGGGGGAGCTGAGATTGGCTCTGGACATAAGGAAAGGAATTTACAGTAGGCAGAAAGATACCTGTTTTATTGTGGTAAACTTCAGTAAAACAGCCATTGCAGCGGGTAGGCTGGAAAGGTACAGCAGGAGCCAGGGGGCCTCTACCTGAAGGCCTCCCTTTCTCTATAGAGCTGGAGACTAAGGCCCCAGTTAGTGTATGAGGCCTCTGGCAGGGAGCCATGAAGCTGGACACGACTATGGTGCACACTCACTAGGGAGCTGTTAGCAGGGGGATCCCATGCCCCTGTGGAAGCAGAGCTCTTTGTACCTTCACTTGGCTCATTCTTGAAGCTGGGGTTCTGTTGTCATCTTCTTTGTGAAGCCCTCTGCAGCTCACCCAGGCCATGGCGGTTGCTTTCCCCTAGACTTTGTGGTACCCCTGTGTCTCCTGCCTCCTCATTCATTCCTCTGTCCAGGTAGCAAAGCTTCCCTTAGGCTCTACTCTTAGCCCTCTATTGCATGTAGCATCTATCATGATGCTCTTGTTCTACCACCTTGCAGTAGAGAGGCGACAACAGGAAAGGATTGGGAAGGACATGATTTCGAGTCCTGTCACTCATCTCACTGAATCACGCTCACTGCTGCCCAGCACTAGGGTAACACAGATGGTGCTTAAGGGCCTATTGCCCTGAGTTCAAATCCTCACTCTGCCAGTACCCTGCTGAGGGACCTCGGGCAACCCACTTGACCTGTCTGTGCTTAAGTCAGTGGTTCTCAACCTTCCTAATGCCTTGACCCTTTAATACAGTTCCTCATGTTGTGGTGACCCAACCATAAAATTATTTTTGGTGCTACTTCATAATTGTCATTTTGCTACTGTTATGAATTGTAATGTAAATATCTGATATGCAGGAGACCCCCAAAGGGGTCGCAACCCACAGTTGAGAACCACTGGCCTAAGTTTTCCTTTCTTCAAAGCAAGATAATCCCTGTCTACCTCACAGGGCTGCTGTGAGAACGAGAACAGGGCCAGGCACAGGGTTGCGCTTTGCCCTCCTCCCACTTTCAGGCAGGAAGCAAGAGGTAGAAACCCTTCCTCTGTGCCAGTTGACAAGCCAATCACCTGCGAAGACCCCATGGTTGAACATATTGAAGTGGCTGTGGCAATTTCTTAAAATAAGATACAAATGAAGTTTTTCAGAGTCAACAATGATTGACTCTTCTTTTCATGAAAGATGTCTCTGTAGCATGTGGTGTTGTTTGATGGCATTTTACCCCCAGTAGCACTTCTTTGAAAAATGGAGTCCATCTTCCCCAAACCTGCCACCGCTTTATCAGCTCAGTTTGTGTAACATTCTGATTCCTTTGCCGTCATTTCAACAATATTTCAGCATCTTCACCAGGGGTAGATTTCACCTTAAGGAACCACCTTCTTTATTTCTTCATGAGAAGCAGCTCCTCATCCTTTGGTTTTGTCCTGAGTTACAGCAGTTCGGTCACATTTTCAGGCTCCACTTCTAGTTCTTATTCTCAGGCTATTTCCACCACATCTGTAGTTTCTTCTTCCACTGAAGGCTTGAACCCTTCACAGTCATCAAAAAGGGTTAGAATCAACTTCTTCTAAATTCCTATCATGGTTCATATTTTGACCTCCTCCCATGAATTATGAATGTCCCTAATGGCATCTAGAGTGGTAAATTCATTCCAAAAAGTTTTCACTTCACTTTTCCAAGATTCATCAGAGGAATCACTTTGTAAAGAAGCTATAGCCTTACAAAATATATTTCTAAAATAATAAAACTTGCTTCTTGATCCATGAGCTGCAGAAGGGATGTTGTGTTAACAGACATGAAAATAGCACTCATCTCCTTGCACATCCCAATCAAAGCTCTTGAGTGAACAAATGCATTATTGATGAGCCGCAATATTTTTAAAGGAATGTTTTTTTTCTTAGCAGTAGGTCTCAATAGTGGGCTTAAAATATTCAGTAAATCACATTGTAAGCAGATGTGCTGTCATCCAGGCTTTGTTGCTTCATTTACAGAGTTCAGACAGAGATCTAGCATCATTTTTGAAGGCCCTAAGATTTCGGAAGGGCAAATGAACACTGATTTTGACTTAAAATCATCATCTGCATTAGCACCTTATGGGAGACTCAGCCTGTCCTTTGAGCTATGAAGCCAGGCATTAACGTCTCCTCTCTAGCTATTGTTGGGACTCAGAAAACAATACCCCAAAATGAAGTTTCCAGAAACAGCCTCAGAAGTTTTCTCTAACCTTCTCCTGTCCTCCTGTTTCCCAGTTCCATTCTACCCTAAGGTTAGCTATAGAAATTAAAATCCCTCTTTTCCTAAGACACAGAAAGCAAAATCCCTTTTGCTCAAAGTCAGCCATAAGATCTAAAACCGTTCCTCTAACTTTCCTTCTGCCTTTCTGTAAAAACTGACCATAAAACTTTGACCTACCTTGTTTGCCTGTAGATGATAAGACCCCCATTCCAGGGAGAATCCTGCTCCCCACTCAGAAGGAAGGAATGCTGCTCAGAGAGGCTGAAGGGAATCTGGACAATCCCCCTGGTTGAATTTCCCCCCTCAGTCTGTCCACTTGGATTGTACCCTTTTCTTCAATCACATTCTACAAGATGGCTATACTTCGTTGAAACTAAGAATAAAAATGATCAACTCTTAATCTTCCTTCTGAAGACTCCCCTGTATGCACTAAAACAATTTTATATGTTTCTTATTTTCATTAATCTTCCATTGGTAAGTTGATTTTTCAGAGAAACTTCAAAGGGTGAAGGGGACATTTTTCCTTGGCCCCGACACTGTGAAAACCCAAGATGGCATCTTCTTCCAATAGAAGGCTGTTTCACCTACATTGCAAACCTGTTGTTTAGAGTAGACATCTTTGTGATTGATCTTAGCTAGATCTTCTGGATACCGTGCTGTGCCTTCCCCATCAGCATGTGCTATTTCACCTTGTACATTTATGTTATAGAAATGGCTTCTTTGGTTAAACTTCATGAACCAGCCTCTGCTAGCTTCAAACTTTTCTTCTGCAGCTTCCTCACCCCTCTCTGCCTCTGGAGAACTGAAGAGATTTAAGGCTTTGCTCTGGGTTAGGTTTAAGCTTAAGGGAATGTCGTGGCTGATTTGATCTTCTATTCCAGCCACTCAGACTTTCTCCATATCAGCAATAAGGTTGTTCACTTTCTTATCATTTGTGTGTTCACCAGAGCAGCACTTTTAATTTCCTTCAAGAACTTTTCTTTTGCATTCACAGCGTGGCTTACTGTTTAGTGCAAGAGTCCTAGCTTGTGGCCAATCTTGGCTTTCGACCTACCTGCCTCATGAAACTTAAATCGTTTCTAGCTTTTGATTTAAAGTGAGAGACATATGATTATTTCTTTCACTTAAACACTTGGAGGCCATTGTAGGGTTATTATTATTTTTTTTAGATTTATTTTATTATTTTAAAAAAAAAATCAGGAGATTACAAGGGTACATGCTTTTTGGCTACATAATTTGCTTTTATTCATTTTAAGTCAAAGTTATATGTGTGCCCTGATTGTAAGGATATTAATTGGCCTAATTTTAATACTGTGTGTCTCAGGGAATAGGGAGGCCTGTGGACCAGGGGAGAGATGGGGGAACAGTTGGTCAGTGGAGCAGTCAGAACACACATAACATTTATTAAGTTTACCCTCATACTGAGTACATGGCTGCGGTTTGTGGTACCCCTCAAACAATTACGAAGTAATGTCAAAGATCACTGATTATAGGTTATCATAACAGATAGGACAATGATGAAAAAGTTTGAAATATTGTGAGAATTGCCAAAATGTGATGCAGAGACGCAGATGAGCATGTGCTGTTGGAAAAATGACACCAACAGACTTGGTCAACACGCGGTGGCCACAACCTTTAGTTTGTAAGTAACACAGTATCCACAAGATATAGCAGGTGAAGTGCAATGAAGTGGGTGTGCCTGTGCATGGGCCAGATGCTGCTCTAGAATACCAGATGGACTACAGCAAAGGGAACAAGTATATCTGGGAGGGGAGTATTGATGGTGGGGAGCGATAGGCGGGGAGAGAGCAAGGAAGCCTGAATAGTTAGAAGTCTTCTTGACCGAGAGCAGGGGCTTTGGGAGTCTCGTCCCTCCAGGCTGTGTGATGAAGAAGCTCCTTTTTGCTCCTCCTCCCTTGGTCACTTGAGGGGTACTGTCCTCTGCTCTTTGCCTCCTGATCAGCCCCTATTCCTGCATTTTCTTCATTGTGTTTTAATGGGGCGTATGCCTGTGTATGCGTGTGTGTATGACTCCCCGGGGACTGCGAGCTTGCTGAAATTAGACACGTTACCTTATCCATCCAGCAAAGCCAGAGCCTGGTGCAGTGCCTGGCATGTAGAAAATACTCAATACATGTTTGATGAATAAATGAACAAAACCAGAATGGGCTCTGCTCTGGAGGCTTTGCTGTCAGGGGCCTGTGGGATCAGCCTATGAGTGAGACAGAATTTTAATAAGCAGTGGAAAATTCAAGAATCGGAGACATCTAAAGGCTGCCTGTCTGCCTTCCCCGCTGTCAGCTGCAGGGTTTCTGAAAAGCAAAGGTGGATAAAAAATTTTGTTGGCTGGTTAAAATAAAGTCCGAAGAGTTAACATTTTACTTTAGTTTTTAATTGTGAGACTTTCTGCAAGAATGGGGGAAGAGATAACTCTACTTACTCGCAAAAGTAAGCCTGAAACTGATTTTTTATTTTTAATCATAGAAGTGCAAGGAAGGTGGGGGGAGATGGAGGGTAAGTTGGGATATTAGAGAGAATAATAAAAGAACAATTTATTGATGTCTCATATGCCTGGTGCTTTATTCACCTCCACATATATGATCACACTTAATCCTCACATCAGCACAGGTTCAAATGCCTTTAATTTGAACATGAGAAAAGTACTTGGTGTGTTGGAATTACCAACTCCAGGACACACAGACTTCAGGTCTCCTGTTCTCTTTCCCCACAGATGCCTCTATGGTCCTCTGTCCCTCCCATTGTTCTCCCCACAATTCTGCTCTTGCATAACCTTGAGTGTGCACTGAGACTTGGAGGCTTAGCTAAGCTCTTGGCTTGCATGCGGTTTCTGAATCAAAAGAAGACATTGACAAAGCTGGAGGTGCAGGTTTGAGCTAAGATGTCCTTGTCTGATTTTCTGTATTTTTTTCTTTTCTGGAGGTTGGTATTCCTACAGAAGATAAAACCATTGTAATTCACTCTCAAGAAATCACATTGCCAAATTTTACCCTGTGAAATCGTCAATGTGCAGATCTTTTTCTGAAGGTATGGTCCCTTGGCTGATTTGAATAATTTAAACTGGACCTTTGCTTACTGCACAAAGAAATCTGCCCTGATCCATAGACAGTGTGAATCATCAAGGCGAGGAAGAGACAGCCCTGGCTGAGTCTGTCACTGAGGCTGAAATTTGTGTTGATGAGTTTGTGATTTAATAGGACAAAATGCCCAAGAATTTAGTAGCTCAATTTCTTTAGAAGTTTAGACTGTGAGGTGATTATTTGCCTGCCTCTCCTTGAACCAGGCTATCTGATATTGATAATCTCACCAACATCTTTCTTCTCCCACATTATTTGTGTTGCAAGGTTAAAAAAGTAAATATTTGATAGGAGAGACTCATTTAGGACACTGAAAGTGATTTCTCTTCTTGATAGGCTTTTGGCATGCTGGTGAATGTCTCACCTAGACTGTTTATGAAGGTTAGACCGCCTATCTATAAAAACATGCCCAACTCTGTCATCCTATACGTAGATCCTATCCATAAAAAGCATATATAAAATCAAGAACATACAATGGCAGTTGTAATTTTGAAATCCAAGGTCATTTTCCAGGCAAAAGTTGGAAAAAAAGCTTTGTTCATTTGGTAAATATTTTTTGTTTTGAAATTTGCTTTCTCCACAGAGATTCTTTCTCTTGTCTATCCTCCCAAGATGGTACTATGCATTCCTTTGATAAATCCTACATGATGTGTGTCATGAGGGATAACCTTAGCTGGAGAAGAGAGAGAGAGAGAGAGAGAGAGAGAGAGAGAGAGAGAGAGAGAGAGAGAGAGAGAGAGAGAGAGAGAAAACACCCTTGTGTACATGACTGAGCCGTGACCCCCACTCAAGTTTAAATGCCACCAAATCTTGGGTTTTTTACAGGTCACTGGACTCTCAGCCAAGAGGCTAGGATCAGATGCATTTTGGAATTCAGAATGATTTAAGTTTTGAAAAGGTAATTCTTTGTATACAGTAGTGTGACCTTACTATTCCTTCAGGAAAATATATTAATTGTCACACCAAGTGAGCTTAAGACTCTCAGTAAAAGGTTATGTTTTGCAGCCAAGTGAGTTTTGAAGAAAGTTTCCCATTTTCAATTTTCAGAGTATTTTGGATTTAGAATTCTGAAGACAGCATTGTGGAGCTGTAGTTATAATTAAAAGAAGGTACGGGCTTTATATTATTTTCAGAACACCAGCTTCCCTAGAGGGAAAAAAAAAAATCCTCTGGGGAGAAATTGTGAGGGGGATCCTTGCCAAGACCCCCCTGCCTGTCCCACACCCCTTGGTTAAGTACATTGGAAATCTGTGCAATTCAGGTTCCACCTCAGGGAAACCCCTCCCCCAGCCCCTGCTTTCCAGCCTGTGTTTATTTTTTTACCCCTAAAATTGAAATGGTAGAGGTTTTAGATAGGGGTAAAGGAAGTAATTTTGGTTTGCTTGTTTTTAGTTTTTCTTTCTTTTATTCTTTTTATAAAAGTCATATAAAATTATCAAAAGATCAGATACAACAGAACAACAGAAAGGGTTTCCGGCTCTCATGCCACTAACTTGCTATATATACCTTTCCATATTTTTTATTTTTCTAAGCATGTAAAAAAAGTTTTGTTTTGTTCTGTTTTGTTTGCCAAATGAATTAATACTCCACACAATTCTGTAAAGAAGGACTCACACAGTATAGAAGTGGTATATGTTTTCAGCAGGCAATCATAAATTAATAATTTGAAGAAATTAGAATCTCACCATTAATAATTTACAGTTGGAAATGATGCCATTGCATAATTTTTGTGCTACAATCTTCATACAATTTGTGCTAACTTCTTGCGTTTAAGAACACTGAGAATTTGACTGCAGAACCTTAGCTAGGAGCGGCATTCCCAGAACGTGCCAAGGTTTTTGGTTTTCTTTCTAAAAATTGGCATCAAACTAGAGAAGCAGATAGCAAATATCATGAAGTATCAGAGCTGGAAGGAAATGTGGACACCTTCAGCTTCTCATCTGGCAGACAAAGCTCCTGGAACTGGTGGGCAGCCCCGCCATCTAAGTCAGCAGCACTGGGGCCTCATGCCTGGCTTCAAATGCAGCTGCACTGGGCAGACCTGCTGCTCTGAGCCTCTACTTCGTGATCGGCAGTGGGGTTAACAATGGTGCCTGGGAAGCTGGCGAACCAATGAAGATGGCTGCAGAAGGAAGTGACTGTGAAGGGAAGAGAACACCCACAAGGTAGGAACTTGTCCTGAGAAAACAGCCTTTCCACCCCGAAAATTTACGCAATTATGAAATTAAGATGAAACATAAAATGGCTAGTCGCCTTGCTGGGCAGTAATGTAGAGATTTCCTCAATATTGCATCAACACTGGAGTTTAATATCAGCTTGCTACCTGAAAGATATGAAAACACAATGAAGTCTGGCTTAAATGTGATTGCTGAAGAAATACAGACACGGAACACGGATATGTCTGGTGGGAAGCAGTATAAACCGCTCTGGTGTGGCCTGGGATCCACACACATAGGTGCTCTCACACACACACATACGTGCTCTCACCACATGCATATGTGCTCTCACACACGTGCTCACACAAATCTTCTTGTGTGACCTGGAATCCACATGCATACCTTCTCCAACACGCATGACATATATGCTCTCACATGTATACATGCTCACACACAGACATACTCACACAGAGATAAGCTAACACACAGAAATGCTCACACATAGACATGCTGACATACATACATGCTCACACACAGACATGCTCTCATACACATGCATACACAAATCTTCTTGTGTGACCTGGAATCCACATGCATACCTTCCCCAACACACATAGCATATATGCTCTCACACATGTATACATGCTCTCACACACACGCGTATGTGCTCTCACACACATGTTCACACAAATCTCCTTGTGTGACCTGGAATCCACATGCGTACCTGCTCTCTCACACATGTTCACACACAAATCCTCTTGTGTGACCTACATGCATATATGCTCCCACACGTATAATATACATGCTCTCACACATGCAAGCAAGACATGGTATCTTCCCCTTCATCTCCTGGCAGCTTGATGGATTAGAGAATTAGGCTCCTAATGACTGATTTGCTTACCACGCGATCCTTTTGATTTGTCAAAAATTCCTTGCTTATAAGATTCATGACATCATTTATTTTATTTTTTATTTTTTGTAAATGAGGATGCCACAGAAAGAAAACTAGATTTATACCAACCAGACCCCATCCTGTCTTCTGATCACACAAACTATTAGATTTTAGGAAATCTTAAATATTCTCTGAATTTGGAAGAGTCAAAACACCCACGCCTCTTGGAAGATTGTGATATATAACCTTAATTTACTTAAAATAAATTCCTAATAGAATGTAATAATTTGCAGCCCAATACTGATTTTTACACAATACTGAGATGGCCATTCATCCTTTTCCCCAGGGAAGTTTCTAGGGGGAGAGGTGCCAGACCTTCCTAAATCACAAATGAAATTAGTTTGCAGGCTGGAATGATATTTCTTTGTGGAAAAAAAAAATCCACACCATTTCTCTTCATTTCATTAGCTGTTGTTCGGAAGAGGATGCTTGGTGATTCCTTGGGGGTAGAGAAAAGAATTTGGAGTTTAAATATAGTTTGAGATCAGTGTAAAGGGGAACATGGTTCAATAAAAAGAAGGAAAGGATCCCAAGACTCTTCTTCTGTTTATTAAAGGATTGAGAAGAAGCTGTAAGCAGAGGAAGGAAGAGACAAAGCTTATCATTATCTATTTTTAAAATACCATATGTGTTTAATCGGTTGAACCCATCATATACCCTTTGCGGGAATTAATCCATTAGAGCCTTCAGAATTTCCACCTTGGGTGGGTTCTCTCGACACATTTGGAATAGGTGCTTGGGCAAATAGAGAATTCAAGAAAAATCACATAACAGAAAAAAAAAACAAACAAATACAAAACATGCAGCCTTAACAAGTATTTCAAATTTCCATGAATCAAATCTGAGATGGATATAGGAGCATATGTCCATGAACAGGCAGGCAAACTCTCTTCTTCTACTGGGAGAAGAAAGCCCATTAATGTCTCATTGCAGGTCCTTTTAAAAGGTACTTGGAACCTACGCCCAGGCACCGGAGCCATTGTGCTCTTGTTATAAGCACCCCAATGTGTCTTTCCGGGCTGGGTTCATCCCAGCCTTTCACAGACGTGCGTGCACATCTAATCCGCCAGTACAAAGCCA
The DNA here is from genome assembly GCA_963574355.1 of Loris lydekkerianus. Classification (NCBI taxonomy): domain Eukaryota; kingdom Metazoa; phylum Chordata; class Mammalia; order Primates; family Lorisidae; genus Loris; species Loris lydekkerianus. The sequence goes on along the minus strand of CAUYPK010086427.1, from coordinate 2,696 downwards.
GCCGAGCCCTAACCCCAGGAGGCTCTGAGCTCCTGGCAGAATCTCAGCTTCTGTGAATAAGACGGAAATTTATTAGGAGGAAATTATTCTGGTGTCTTCAGAAATACAACATTCCTGATAAAAATCTTGCTCCTGACAGCAGAGTAACAAGATACATTTGTTAGTGGTTTCTGTTCCTGGGATTCAGCGGTGAATGCCCTCCCCTTTTTTGTACTATCTGAGGGAGACACACGGGGTGACAAGCACACTTCAAGTTTTTCATTTCACAAACATGAGCTGGATAGCACATGCCAGACCCTCTCCAGAATGTACTCTACACGCCATGGCTCTCTGGAGGAAGAGCGGTGACACCTGGCACATAGCAAGTGCACAATAAATTATTGCTTTTTAAAATTTTTATTGGTAAGATACAACTCCTGCCTTCAGAGCGCTCGTGTCCTGATAGACAAAAACAAAAAACAAAAACAAAAACCCCAACTCAGATCATTTCTGATATTGGTAATTAGCTGACTAGGGCTTTGCAAAGCTACCACGTGTGTGCCCAGTTCATACAGAAGCATGTATGCTCTTGGCTCACACAAAAGTCTCGTAGAAGGCTTTGTTCTTATTTATTTCAGAAACTATTGCTGTACGCTGAATTATCTGACTTCTTATTTTTTCTGTATCAAGAGCAGCAATTAAGAAGGGCTAGAGTTTGCTAAAAGTAGGCTTAGAAGCAGGGGGCACAGGAGTGTAGCTGGCATGTAGGAGAGGGTGGAAGAATGCTTGGAAGAATCCAGCCAAACAACCCCAATATCCCGGACATTCTGGGGGAATCTGAAAGAGAAGTGAACAGCCACATGTTACCCCTCGATGTGTTACAGACATTTGAGTACAGAGCTCCTATTATTTTTCACAAAATCACATTTATAAACCTCAGTTACCTGAAAAAAAAAAAAAAATTAAGGCTCAAATCTGTGTTCAGGGTGGTATATTTAAGAAATATACTTTTTTTTTTTTTTTTTGAGACAGAGCCTCACTGTGTCGCCCTCAGCAGAGTGCCATGGCATCACAGCTCACAGCAACCTCAAACTCCTGGGCTCAAGCAATTCTCTTGCTCAGCCTCCCAAGTAGCTGGGACTACAGGTGCCCAACACAATGCCTGGCTATTTTTTGGTTGTAGTTGTCATTGTTGTTTAGCAGGTCCAGGCCAGGCTTGAACCCATTAGCTTTGGTGTTATGTGGCCAGCGCCCTACTCACTGAGCTATGGGAGTAGAGCCAAGAAATACACTATTTTTAAAAGAAAAAGAGCAAAATGATAAAATGTTGAAGTTACTAACACTGTTGCGATATTGCAATATTTGAATGATTTACTGAACTGATCTACTTTTCCCATTTTCCACAGCACCAGGTGAGTAAGATCCTACTGTGTTTGAGAGAAAAGCAGATCATTGCCTTATGCAGAGTTTAGCGTGTGGTGGAATTGTAAGGAAGAGGATGTGGATTGCTACCTAATTAGAGTTATCAGAACCCTCTACTTTGAGCAAAGATGCAAACGTAGTTCTTGAATTTTTTAGGATCACATATTAATTTTCACTTAGTGCTGTAACAAACTAACACACTTTTTGCCTTCCAGTACTGCAAGGCAGAAATCAGTTTCATAGGGCAAAAGTGACGATGTGGGCAGGGCTGGCTCGTTCTGGAGGCTCTGGGGGAAGATTTATTTCTGTGCCTTTTTCAGCTTCAAGCGGCCTTCTGTACTCCTTGGCCCGTGGCCTCTTCCTTCATTTTCAGAGCCAGCTGCTGACATCTCCAAATCTCTCTCCATCTCTCCCACCACTTCCACCATCACATCCGCTGTTACTTTTCTGCAACCCTCGGCCTCCCTCTAATGAGGACACCTGTGATGATATCTGTGGCCCACACAGGTAATCCCGGATAATCCCCCCCATCTCAAATTCCTTAGTTCCATCACATCTGCAAAGCGGCTTTGCCATGGAAGGTAACATTCACAGGGACCAGAGATTAGGACCAGGATATCTTCCATGTTACGGATCATGAATGAGGAGTTGTTGACAGGGGACGCGGTCCTTTCCAACCTAACCTTGCTTCTCCACGTCACTGTGATCTCACTCTGGCTGCTATTTTCCTCCTCCTGTCCCTCCTGAGACTGAGTATGGAAGTAAAGAGACACGCCTTTGTTTCAGTTCCTCCCATACCAGAATCTTGGCCCTAAAGGCAACATCGCAGCTGAGGGGTGAGGGAGGGTGGGAGTTCTGTCACATGAGCTCCGCCATTAGGCATCCTTAGGGTCCTGTTGGCGTTACCCTTTTGTCACATTTTATAAGCGGTGGAGGACTCAGGCAGAGGGCTCTGCAGCCTTCCTTCCTTCCTTCCCTCCTTTCCTCCCTCCCTCCCTCCCTCCTTCCTTCCTTCCCTCCCTCCCTCTCTCCTTCCCTCCCTCCTTTCTTCCTTCCTTCCTTCTTCCTTTTTCTTTTTTTTTTTTTTTATTATAGATAAAAATATGCACCATAGATGTGGCCCAACCCATCACCCTAAACCTCCCCCCTCCCCTCCCCTTCCTTGGTCCTTTCCTCATAGTCTTGTGGTATAGTTGGGTTATAGCCTTCATGTGAAAGCTATAGTTTACCTTCATAGTAGGGCTGAGTACATTGGATACTTTTTCTTCCATTCCTGGGATACTTTGCTAAGGAGA
>CAUYPK010086425.1:0-32159 GCA_963574355.1 Loris lydekkerianus | reverse complement strand
ACCTCCCCCTCTATACAGAGCAGACAGCACTGCTCTAGAGGACCAACTCCCTACGGAGTACCTCCCCCTCTGTACAGAGCAGACAGCACTGCTCTAGAGGACCAACTCCGTACGGAGTACCTCCCCCTCTGTACAGAGCAGACAGCACTGCTCTAGAGGACCAACTCCCTATGGAGTACCTCCCTCTCTGTACAGAGCAGACTTCACTGCTCTAGAGGACCAACTCCCTACGGAGTACCTCCCTCTCTGTACAGAGCAGACAGCACTGCTCTAGAGGACCAACTCATTACAGTTTCAGGGACCATGTCTGAATTTTATAATCGAAAAGTTGCCATAAAACAGAACACTTATGTACCCGGCTTGTGTAAAGCACTTTATATGGATTATTCTTACTTGTTCTGTTTTAACCACAAACCCCCATAGTAGGTACTATTTTTAATCAATTTAAAATGTTTAATTAAAAAAAAGATAAAAATTTAATCTACAAATGAGGAATTCATTTCAAAATCTGTTAGAAGGTACTGCAACAAGAAGTGGGAGAACTATGACATCTTAGCAGGCAGCTGAACTTGCTGAAGATGGAAGGACCCACGTGCATATGGCCCGTCGTCAGACCACTGCCATGCTGAGAGAAGAAATTCTTTTTTGGTTAAACATTTGTCTGTCACATTAAATTAGATTAATTAGAATTGTGTCTTTTTTTTGTTTACCTCTAGGTTGGACATTTGCTTTCACTTTATATCCAAGCAAAGTTGCAAGTTGAAGGTATTCTTACTTGATTTTATGTTATATAATTATGTAAATTATAATTTACATGATTTCAGAGACCCATAATAATTTGTTGTCTAGGTTTTCTTGCTCCATTTACAGAGAACTGGCAGAGTAGATTAAGTATAATAATTAAGGGCCTTGGGATTTTAAGAATGATAAATGAACACTGGCTTCAATATAGCTAAGGCCATCAGACCTGTTTGCACCTAATAAAACAGTTGGCCTTCGAAGTTGTTCTTTGAAGTTCTGAAGCCAGGCACTGACTTCTCTCTAGCTATGCAAGTCCTAAATGGAATCTTCTTCCAATATAAGGCTGTTTTATACACACTAAAAGTTTGTTGTTTAGTGCAGCTGCCTTCGTCAATTATTTAGCTAGATCTTCTGGATAACACGCTGCAGCTTCTGCATCGCCACTTGCTGCCTCACCTTGCCCTTGTACGTTATGAAGATGGCTTCTTCTTAAACCTCATGAACCTACTGCTGCTAGCTTGAAGCTTTTCTTCTGCAGCTCCCCCAGCTCTCTGATCCTCAATAGAACTGAAGAGAGCTAAAGCTGTGTACCAGATTGGGCTTTGGCTTAAGGGAATGTTGTGGTTGGATTTTCTATTCAGACCACTCAAACTTTTCATAACAGCAATAAGGCTATTTTGCTTTCTTATTATTTGTGTATTCACTGTAGTACTTAATTTCATTCCAAATACTTGCACTCTGCATTCACAGTTTGGCTACCTTTTTGGTGCAAAAGGCTGAGTTTTCAGCTTATCTCAGTTTTCAATATGCCTTCTTCATTAATGTTAATTAATATCCAGGTTTTGGCTTAAAGTGAAAGACAGATGAATCTTCCTTTACCTTGAACACTTAGAGGTCACTGCAAGGTTATCAACTGGCCTAATTTCAATACTTTTGTGTCTCACAAAGTGTGCCCAAGGAGAGGAAAAAAGACTGGGAGCCACCAGTAGGTGGAGCAGTCAGAACACACTCAATACAGGTGTTTACAAATGAAGTTCATTATCTTATAGGAGGTCCATAGCAAAACAACTACAGTAGTAATATCAAAGATCACTGACCAGCCTGATATGGTGGTGCACACCTATAACCCTACCAGTTTGGAAGACCAAGGCAGGAGGATCAGTTGAGGCCAGGAGTTTGAGACCAGCCTGGGCAACAACAGCAAGATCCTATCTCTACAAAAAGTAAAAAAAAATTACCTGCACATGGTGGCATGCACCTATAGTCCCAGTTACTGGGGAGGCTGAGGGAGGAGGATTGCTTGAGCCCCAAAACATGAGGTTGCAGTGAGCTATGATAACACCACTGTACTTTAGCCTGGGCAACAGAACAAGACCCTGTCTCCAAAAAAATAAAAATAAAAAATAAATGATCACAGACTACCATAATAGATAAAATAATAATATAAAGTTTTGAAATTTGTATTGTATTTTGTATTGTATACAATACAATCTGTATTGTATTTTGAGAGTTACCAAGTTACAAAGTGAGCACGTGCTGCTGGAAAAATGGAGCTGACGGAGTTGCTCTACAAGGGTTACCACAAACCTTCAATTTGTAAAAAAATGTGCTATTCCCACAGTACAATAAAGCAGAATAAAATGCAGTATGCTGTGTTTGTTTAAAAATACATAGTATGTAACTATGGAAATGGACAGCATTAAAGTTTTTAATTTAAAAATTTATGTTCAACAAATTGATAATTAACCTTCTCAGTATATTAAATAAGCCAGTGTATCTATTATGTTGAAATTACTATTTTAACAAACTAATATTTTCCTTAAGTAAAAATTAATATTCACTATCCTGTATGTGTACATATATTCATGTTTTACTGTAGTTTTTATACCAACTATATTCTTATTTTTATTAATCATCACTATTAACCCAAGCAATCAATTTCTGCTTTCTCCAAAAAGAAAACTAGAAGACAGAAAAAGAAGAAATGTCTAGCTAAAGTTTTGTGTACAAATTTTAGATTACTTCCATTTTTAGGGTGGCAAAATAACACATACATAATATCCCCAGCATTTGTTCACTCTGTTTATTCATAGTCATATTAACATGTATAAAAATAAAGGTGAACAGAAACCACCTCTAGTGACCATAGCTCCGCATCATTTATTTGTTATAAATTGTTAAGTATCCAAGGACTAATTTAACATTATGTAAGGTCTTGAACAGTTAACTGAGTATCTGAAAAATTACAATTTTAGTTAACACATTTGGTACTTATAATTAGTACTGGCATAAAAAAATTTATAAGTTCCAAGCTCTTTTAAAAAACACATGTATTGGGCGGCGCCTATGGCTCAGTGAGTAGGGTGCTGGCCCCATATACCCAGGGTGGAGGGTTCGAACCCAGCCCCAGCCAAACTGCAACGAAAAACAGACGGGCATTGTGGCAGGCACCTGTAGTCCCAGCTACTCGGTAGACTAAGGCAAGAGAATTGCCTAAGCCCAAGAGCTGGAGGTTGCTGTGAGCTGTGGTGCCACAGCACTCTACTGAGGGCAACAAAGAAAGACTCTGCCTCTCTAAAACAAAAAACCTGTATTACAATTTGTTTAAACACCATTTTATAGTTTGTAATCTTAAACAACTGAAGGATAATTTATTTAACCCATAAATTAAATAAGAAATTTAATAAGTTTAAATCATAAAAAGTTCGACCTTAGTTTTATATAGATTAGAATATTTTATCAGTATTAATCTTAATAAAACCTGTACAAAGATAGAGTTGACTTAAAAAAATTAATTCATTATAGTTTGCTCCAATTCATCTATATATCAGAACTATTTCATAGACCTTTTTATAAAATATAATTTATAAACCTTATTATTAATAATCATTCGATCATATTTAAAAGGTCTGCTTTTATCATGAAAACTTGTTTCTTATAACCACAATAACAAAGGCTATTATTTAAATTCATTTGTCTACATTGTTTAAAGCTAAGGAAACATAAATGGTTAATGACTTTTTTCTTTTAGACATTTTAGCCTGTTTATCTGAACTAAATACTCTTGGATTGCACATATGACAGAGTAACTTATTCTAATAATTAGCCTTTAAAATGTTTCAGGTGGAAGGAAAAGATAGGAAGAAAAACAGGAAAAAAGATGAGCTATAGACAACTCTAGACTCTAGACAAATATGAAATGACCACTGCAAAAGGCTAATTTATACTTCTTCAAGAAGAGAAGAGAAAGTTTAAATATAAGCCATAAGCCATGCAGATACAAAGCCCTGAAGTATGGGAATAAAAGATGGGCAGTCTTCTATATTGAGCAAAGTGATCCTTTTTTGTGTTTGTTTTTTGTTTTTTGAGATGGAGTCTCAAGCTGTCACCTCGGGTAGAGTGCCCCATGGCATCACAGCTCACAACAACCTCTAACTCTTGGGCTCAAGCTATTCTCTTGCCTCAGCCTCCTAAGTAGCTGGGACTACAGGTGCCCGCCACAACACACAGCTATTTTTGCTGTTGTTGTTGCAGTTGTCATTTTTGTTTTAGCTGGCCCAGGCTGGGTTCAACCCGGCCAGCCTGGGTGTATGTGGCCGGCACCCTACCCACTGAGCTCAATCAACCCACAGTGGCTAAAATACTGAGTGTGGGTCTAGGGCATGAAAGGAGAGAGCAGCAGGAGGGAAAGGTATGCACAGAGTGCCTGCTGGGGTTGTGACTGCTTTTGAATTTTGCTGCTATTCTTCTTCTTCTTTTTCTTTCTTTCTTTTTTTTTTTTTTTATTAAATGATAGCTGTGTACATCAGTGCAATCATGGAGTACAATGTGCTGGTTTTATATACAATTTGAAATATTTTCATCACACTGGTTAACACAGCCTTCGTGGCATTTTCTTAGTTATTATGTTAAGACATTGATATTCTACATTTAGTGAGTTTCGCACGTACCCTTGTGAGATGCACGGTAGGTGTGCTCGCACTGATTGCCCTCCCTCCACCCCTCTTCTTCTACAGTCCCTCTCAAATAAACTTCTTCATATCAGAGTTCCCCCGAGTTCACCAACTCCTTGGTAAAGTTACTCTAGAAGATAGTACAAGTTTATTATCTGACAAACCCATGAAAAATCGGCAGATGTTCTGCCAAAAGTAATAACACTGTTAGGAGTCACCCTATGGCTAAACCACCAGCGTGCTGACCTAAGGAGCACGAAGAGGAGGTGCCATGTGAGGGGTAGGTCTCTCCTGAAGCAAACTCATCATACACAGACAAGAGGGAGGAAAGTTTTCATTGACAAATACTATGAGATGGGGGACAAGCAAAGAGAAGGCAGGAGACAGTGCTTAAAGCCAAGGACTGCAGAGAACACCCAAGTCTGACCAGAATTCCTAAATTGCAGGAGATGATAATAAGCAGAATGCCAGGGCAAAAGTCCGGAATCCAGATTTACTGCAAAATCCACATACTTGGGAACAGAGGGGCCTCAGGAAGTCTCACATATGTGCACTAGTACTACACTGAAGGGCCCAATCCAGGCAGCCAAGGCCAACCCCTGGTAGAATCTTGCAATTTTCCCAGCCCAAACAACCTAAGACCAGCAAGGAGGCCCACTGTGATGAGGGAGGAGACCACACAGAGGTAGTGCTTTGTAGAAATGGTTTTTAAGTATTAATCCTTAAAGTAACATGTTCACAGTGATTCAAGTTGGAAGCATGGTGTCATATCAAACTCTCATCCGTCTAAGATCAACAGAAGGAAAAAAGGGATCTGATCCAAATTACCTAACTCCACAATTCAGTACTGCCCTTTGCAGTCTCTCACACTGATTTGCGCAGCAATCTGGGAATGGTCAATCCTGTTCCTGTACTCTCAGAGGGAAAGGTACAGAAGGAATCCAGCCACCACCTGGAGCACCTGTCAGGGACAGCAGGTGGTGTGTGCAAGCTGAGCTCCAGCATGCAAGTGGAGCAAACTGCCCGCAACCACCGGCCTGTAACGACCTGAAGGCTCCTGTGCTTCTGGGGTTACCGAAAGGAAAGGCCAGTCCCAGCGCCGCAGCCTCCCCACAGCGCCGTGCCGCAGGAGGCCGCCTCCCCTCCAGTCTCACGCGGCCTGGAGGGGCGAGACGCGGGCGGGGCGCTGGGATAGGAGCCGAGCCCAGGCCGCAGCTTCCGGAGCCGGGAGGCGGAGGATAGCAGGAGGAGGGCGGGGAGGGAAGGCGGGAGGAGGAGGATCAGACGAGGAGGGCGGAGAGGGAAGGGTTCGCCATTCCGCCCGCGCCCAGCGAGCCACTGTCCCCGGCGGCGGGCTCCGGTTCCACTCGTCCGCTACGCCGGAGCGGCCCCAGGCCACTCCCCGCTCACCCAGAATGGAAATCCCGCCAACCCACTACCCGGCCTCCAGGGCGGCCTCAGTGGCGGAGAACTGCATCAACTACCAGCAAGGGACCCCGCACAAGCTGTTCCTGGTGCAGACGGTGAAGCAAGCGAGCATGCAGGTGAGTCCCGGGCCGCGGGCTGCCGCCCCCGCGCCAGCGCTCGGCCCCACTCCGGGCGCGCGCCCCGCGCTCTCCCCACCCCCGTCTGGGGACCACTGCCCGCGTGTGTGGTCCGGAGAAGGTAACACGCTAGCGGCAGAGTCTCTGCGCCAATCTCTGGAGACAGCCTGGGACTGTTTGTTCTTTTCATCCGAAGGCAGAGAAAAGGGGAGTTTCGCGCACCCTGTAGCCAGGAAACGGGAAACACGCTGAGTGGGGAAGGAGCAGGCTTTCCCTCTCCCCGGGAAACCTGTGGGAACCGTTCAAAACAATCGGCTACTCCAATCTGGACGGACAAAAGCTCTCGTCATCCAAACAACTCTCCATTGCCTAATTTTAAGACCAATTCTTACCAGAAGCTTTGACTCAAAAGAAGGGGGAAACACACAGGAAGAAGCTGACAGTCACGGAATAAAAGCATCGTGGGCTGATGCTGGGCTTTCGCCAACGAGCACCGCCACCGCATGAATGTTTTAAATGATGGGCTCCTTTGAATTGAATGTCTAAGGCCTCAGCAATCGCAACTAGATTTGTTTCCATTTTACTAAAGTCTTCTGGATTTGAGATTGTTCCGTATTTATCTGACATAATTTTAACTGCTAAGTGACAGGGAGTAAATCTTATTTTAAAACTGCACCAGATAACACAATTAGCTATAGATTTTCAATTGCATCTTGATTTAAAAGTGAGAATTCTGTCTTACTCTTATAAAATTTGATAAGGCATCATTTTGCAGGTCCACTAATATACAAGTAAAAACAGTACTTCAGTCTCTAACTGCTTTGCAATGATCTGCCTCAAAATGGAATTCACACTCATTAAACACTGTTTGGAAGGTACACTGGACTTTATGAAAAACCTTTCCAGAGGTATAAACTACTTATCATGTTTAGAATTAAAGCTGTTTCAAAATTTTTTATGTAGAGAGTTTAGGATGGCTGATCCAGAAGTTGAAATTGCCCATATTATTGGTATGTGTTTATCCCGCCCTTGGCCCTTCTGTTCTCATCCAAAGTAAACGTCATAGAGGACTTGATAAATTCTATGCTGTGTGTGTGGTGACAGGCCGTTTCAAAATCTAAGGCTTTCATCATTTTCTCCTACCAGAGAATGGAGTCTTCTAACAATGCAAATATATGACCTATTGTTATAACATTTTCTTCTCTCTCCCATATTTTCTTAATTTTAGGATATTCCAGGAAGAGGGCACAAGTATCACCTTAAATTTTCTGTGGAAGAAATTATCCAAAAAGTACGTCCTTTATTATTAAATAAAACTTGATTTTAAATATTCCAAGTCATGTTTGCTAATTAAATCCATAGGATTAGTTTTGCCTTTTTCTTTTTTAAGCTATTATGAAATTTCTGCTTCTAAAGAATATTGACCATATGGGCAAAGCTAACAAGGGACAGTTTTTATTCTTTGTGTATTCCAAGATACATAAATTATTTCTATTGAACTATACAGACACAGTATGTATTTTAGTTCAAATAAATTCCCTTAGAAAGTAACATACTCAGTAGGGACTCTGAATTTATGCCTAATATAAATAAGTAATTTACTCTCCAATCCCGATCATTTTCTTAGGCCTGCCTCTCTCATTCTGCTTATGATTGGGTCTTTAAAGAAAGAAAGTGCATTTAGCTATTTATGAGCAATAAAATGGCCAACTGCTACCAACTGTCAGATAAGGATCTTTCAGTAATACGGCAGGGAAATTTAAAAGTATTATACACTTGTCAAATTACTAATGAGATAAATCTAAAAGGAAAGAACTGTAATTTGTACCATGACCACCTTGCATTTTAAAAGCTTGCCCTTTTGCTAAGCATAATTCAGAAAAGATATAGGTTAACATAAGGAGATTCATTGAAAGGCATTTAAGCTGCTAGATAGCCATCTTTACAAAGCATAACCTAATGCTGGAATCTTCTAATTTTATATTTAAATACAGATCGCTGTATCTATGTAAGAAAAAAAATTCTGTTATTTCAGGAGCAGGGAATGAGAATAATGGGAAAACTTAAAAAGTAGCCAGAGTCTTGAGTTGGTATAAAAGTCAGACTAAAATTTGGCCTTATAAATGGATACCCCATTAATAACGAAATATATTCAAAATTAAGATTAGAATTTATAAGATCATGAGACCTTGTATGGTAAGTTATCTATTTTAGAGTACTCATATGATACCTATAAAAAATTAATAAGCTGGGCCCAACTAGATACCTCTGAAGATAAGCACTCTAAAGTCAAGTCTAAAACAATACCTCTAGGGGCCAGTGCTTTAAATCATACCTCAAAGAGTAAGTATTAGTAGTGGATGGATTTCTACATGTAAGGACCTTTTGCAAAATGTTTCAAAACAGCAAGTTACAGTGAACTGCACTGCTGACGTTCTTTACCCTCCAATGGGCCAAGAAACTGCACCAGAAGTCACCTTCACATTGGAAGGAGATATTAGCAAGAACCCTGATGAAGAAGACAACACATTTTATCAAAGACTCAAGTCCATGAAGGAACCTCTAGAAGCCCAAAATATTCCAGGTATAAAAAATATGGCATGGCAAAATTTTCTTTTCAACTTTAAAATCAACCTCATTTATCTATGCTCAAAACTACTAGGTGCTAACTATGTTGGAAATACGTAGTATACTGGCTTTTGAAAAATGCTCATTTCCAGTCTAATCAGACAAAAATGAGGCCTCCGAACTTCATAGAACCATGGCTTAAATTATTTTCTACACATGTCTGAAGGAAACTAATAACATGATTTAGAATTATGATTTTTTAAAATGCTAATACTGTATAAAATAATTTATCATATAAATGTCTTCCCTGCCAGACAGTTTTGGAAATATATCTCCAGAAATGAAGCCAGTTCGACACTTAGCCTGGGTTGCCTGTGGTTATATAATATGGCAGAATTCTACTGAAAACACATGGTATAAAATGGTAAAAATTCAAACTGTCAAGCAAGTGGTAAGTAATTTCCATAAAAATATTTATTAATGAGGCTAATATTTATTTAAAATGTTAAAATTCATAATTTATAATATTACACCTGTAGTCATTTTATACTTAAAACAGTGAATCTGGTATTTTTTTTTTTAAATGAGACAGAGTCTACCCTGGGTAGAGTGCTGTGGAGTCATAGCTCACAGCAACTTCAAACGCTTGGGCTCAAGTGATTCTCTTGTCACAGGCTCCCAAGTAGCAGGGACTGTAGGCGCTCACCACCATGCCTGGCTAGTTTTGTTTTTTTTTTTTTTTAGAGGTGGGGTCTCACTCTGGCTCAGGCTGGTCTTAAAACTCTTGAGCTCAGGTGATCCACCTGCCTCAGCCTCCCAGAGTGTTAGGATTACAGGCGTGAGCCACTGCGCCTGGCGGAATCTAGTATTTCGAAGGTGGGGTCAGTTACAATCAGGATTAGAGAAAGTGGAGTTGTAGGAAGAGTCAAAAAAACTAAGAGCAACTGGTCCAAAAGGTTGCTTGTTTTGGCTAAGAGATGCAAACTACAGGCCTCATTTGCCTCAAATTTGCCTTCCTAAAACTGTGCTGGGTTAGTGTGTATTCCCTGAGCGCATACTGACAAGAAAACAGCACACCAGCAAGGCAAAGCCAAGGATTCCAGCTTTCTGTTAATAAGTAGTATTTAGACTGCACTTTCAAAAAGCACCATACTAATAATAGTTGGTAGTTGAGTCAGATTTAACTGTGATGCTTCCACTCAAACCATTTTCTAGAGGAAGAAGATTTGGAAAAGTTTTGTTAGTCAAGACAGAATCCCAGGTGCCCCATACATCTGCAGTCTGGGTTCTACGTCCATGGATTCAACCAACCTTGGATTGAAAATATTTGAGGAAAAAAAAATGGATGGTTGCATATGGACTTAACACATGTATGGGCTTTTTCTTCTTGTCATTATTCCCTTAATATAGCACAACAACTAATTTCAAAGCAGTCACTTTGTATTAGGTATTATAAGTAAGCTAGAAATGATTTAAAGTATATAGGAAGATGTGAGTGGCTTATATACAAATTCCACACCATTTTATGTAAGGGACTTGAGGATCCATGGATCTGGTATCCAAGGAAGGTCCTGGAAAAAATCTCCCATGGATACCAAGAGACTACTATACTTGTAATGCCTTATCCTTATATTTAATCTGCCACATGAAGGTCATGAGAGTCACTTTTTTATGGCAGTCACAGTGAAGCTGTACTTTCAAGAGAGCAAAGTCTTGAGATATCATCTAGCATCCGGTTTTTTGTGCTCAATTTAATACAGATTATTTCCTTCAGCAACCTAATTTTTGTGTTCAAATTGCTATCGTTATGCCATACTGAAACTATCTCTGCTTCCTTCCTCTACTGATATTCTGGTGCCACAGCTACTTAAGAGACATAGCTTTCTCTTTTTTTTTTAATAAGGCTCACTGCATCATCTCTGAAATAGTTCCACTATTCACTTAGTTTGCTATATATAATTTCCTTTTATAGCCCATTTAGTCATAATTTACAATCTTGTATCTTACTTGCTGCCAGCTTTGCTTTCTTAAGTCTGATGTGATAACTATTTAGAAGTGCATTTTTCTAGTCCTTAAAGAGATAAGAATAAAATCTTTGATTTTAGCCTTTTTTTTTTTTTTTTTTGGAGACAGAGTCTCACTTTGTGGCCCTTGGTAAAGCACCCCGTGGCATCATAGCTGACAACAACCTCAAACTCTTGTGCTCAAGTGATCCTCTTGCTCAGCTTCCCTAGTAGCTAGGACTACAGGTACCTGCCACAATGCCCATCTGATTTTAGCTTTATAAAGAGGTTAAACAGAAGAAAAAAAAAATAAGCTAGTATCTAATGGAAATTAAGAAAAACAGATTGCAAAAAAACCACAACAAACAGTTTCAGTTAGCTCCATGAGCAAAAAAAGGACTTTCCAATTGATTTGTTTCAGCTTGCTGGTAACAACTGGAGCACCTTTTCCCCACAAGCTTTTGTAACCACTTATTAGATACCTGCGGGCACTGGAGGGCAAGATACCCAATTACAGTACTAAAGAGTGTGATGCCAAAAACCTTATATAAAGGGGTGGCGCCTGTGACTCAAAGGGGTAAGGCGCCGGCCCCATATGCTGGAGGTGGCGGGTTCAAACCCAGCCCCAGCCAAAAACTGCCAAAAACAAACAAACAAACAAAAAAAACCTTACATAAATATAACATTTTGAGAAACAGAGCAAGCCTTTTTTATAATACGCATTTATAGACATCAACTTTGGTTACAACATTCCTCTAAGGGATTAAAGTCCTCAAATAATTGAGTCCAGGTATAGAGGTCATAAAAATCATATGATTTTTCAAGTCATGTTTTTAGCAAAATATGCATAAGATAGTGGTAATAGTTTCACAAAAAGAAACTCCTGTAACCCTTCACCAAATTGTGATTTTTAAAGTATTCATGAAATTCTCAACAGAAAGATATAACCACAGCTTCTTCAGGTCACATATATATATTAAATATCTTTATCTATTAAGATCCAACATGCAAGAAGCCCTTATTGATTTTTCCTATTATCTTGAAGGACATTCTTTGTTGATACATTCAAAAATAGATTTGTTCAAGATAATAAAAAGAGAGAATAGTATGCTTTTATTTGACTCTGGGTCCACATTTACAGTCACTGTTACCTAAGGCCATAGGAACTTGTGCTGCCTCCTGGCATCTGGGCACGTCCCAGTGCATTGACTAGAAGCTTCAGCAGGCCCTGAGTGAGCACAGCACGTCTCTAATGATGATGGCTTTAAATTATGTGCATGAGCATTTCTGTATAGCTGATGGCATAAACACATTCCCAAAGCAAAAAACAGTATAGATTGAAACTTTTAATTATAAAACCAGATAATTAATTCATTATATTTTACTATTTTCAGTTTTCTAAAAGAGAATTTCTATTATAAAACTGGTTTCTTCCAGTGTAAACACACATTCATTATTATAGTTTATCCCTTAAATGATGGTTTTTTGGACAACAAAAACATTAAAGATTCTGAGATAAGAAACAATACACTGTAATGCTTGTAGATAGCTACTGCAATTTGGAAACTAAATACAAATAAACAGTTTTTAGAGTAACACAAAATCATGATTTTTAAAATGTAACTTGAAAGAACACTTTTATAAGATAGTTTTTCTGTGAGGTTAAACTGAAATAAATTATGACGTTTAGTTTTTATTTTTACCTAAATGGAAGAATAATTATTTATTGATCAAAGCTGATTTTTAAAACTAAAATGTCATTTTTTGCCAATGATTTTAAGTTTTAAACACCAAGCTTTTTTTTTTTCCTATTTCCACAGCAAAGAAATGATGACTTTATTGAATTAGACTATACCATTTTACTTCATGACATAGCCTCCCAGGTAAGGTTTCATTACCCTTAGTTGATACCACATTGAAAACTGAGCCTTGTTTAAAGCCATAGTATGCTTTACTAATTTTGACTCTAAATCAGATCATATAAATTCAGACAGGTACCAGGTTGAAGTACACAGCAGAACCTCCATACGTGAACACACCTCCCTGTGTTGTCCACCTCCTTAAATTGATATAATTTTCATATACCAGACATGTACCACTGTACTCAAAGGAAGTTCCGTATGTCGGCCAGTTACAGTCCTTGAGGTGGTCAGCTTAATATATTAAATTGATAGCAATTTAACTTGTTTGGTGCTATTGTTTATGAAAACTGTTTTGTCTCCAACAAAATATAAACCCAAATGTGTTTTCTTATGTGTTTTCTGAATCTTATCATGCCATTAATTTTGCAGGAGATTATTCCCTGGCAAATGCAAGTTCTGTGGCATCCACAGTATGGCACCAAAGTAAAACATAATAGCCGTCTGCCAAAGGAAGCACAGCTGGAATAAACCATGCAGCTGACACTGGGATGAAGTGCAAACATGCCCATCAACGACCTATGTGCCACTAGCTCAAGGGGTCAAACAAATCCCAAGGTGTCACTTTGTAGAAATGTCTTGATTACAGTATAGAACTACATAGATTCCCTAATACAAAGTGCCACTACATAATAATGTCTTCATAGTAGTAACAGTGCTATGTTTATCCCATAATAAAAAGCTTCAATTTCAGCCCATAATGTTTGATCATGTTGTATACTTACGGGACAGGGGCAGTAATGGTCTCTCGAAAGGCAACTTTTGGCTTTCCTGTGATACAAGGACAGCCATATTCTCTTTCCATCCTCTAAAAAGAGCAAGGGAGACAATTTTTTGGTATATTTAAATTAAAAAAAAATAAACTTAAAAAAATCCTAAGCATTTTGAACACCTTAGTAGCATTCATTTAAATATAATAAACAAATAATAAATCTTAAAATTGTTTTAGTATCTTAAAAGGATTTGTGATACTTAAACAATACAAACTGCTTTTACAGATTTTATATAAATGAATTCTAATTTATACCAATTAATTTAGACTTAACTTCAATTGATCTAGCTGCTAAAACTTCACCATTGTTCCTTATTACATACTCACTGGAATAATATAGACATTTCTGATGAGGACTTTCTATCTCAACTTCAAAGATATGATCATACCACAATTTCTAACATATATCTTTTGCTTTCATATACATATATGTCCTTTCCTGGGAAAGTATAGGCCCCAGCCACCCTTTTATCTATTTTATGATGACTTCAAATACTGACTTGAGCAGAAATAGCCTGGAGAGTGGGCCCAATTACTTGACCCAATTATTCATGACCTAGGGATGAATGGATAGTCCTGCTGCAAGTCCCCTAAGCACTCAGTCTAGGAATCCACAACATTTTATAAATAAAAAGGTTTCAAAATCAAAACTACGGTAATTACTTTGTAACGCAGTGCAGGGAGCAGTATATTATATCTAGATACAAACAGAATGAAGCCTGAAGAACCTGTTAGTTTACCATCATTGGACTGAAAATTACTGACTTTTAATAAAATACAGACAGTAACAAATTGAATTCAACTTAACTTCCTTATTCTTCATTACCTGAGCATAGATTTCCAAGTGTAATTCTCCCATTCCAGACACAATTGTCTCTTTGCTCTCAGTGTCAAAGTGCACTTTGAATGTGGGATCTTCTCTTGTAAACCTGCCAATACCTTTTGAAAATTTTTCTAGATCGTTCTTTAAAAGAAGAAAGTTCTGTTTTAGAAAACATGATAAGCCATGAGATTTTTGAAAGAACTCTACTAAATGAAATCAAATATAGCAGCAGTTAAGAAATAAAAATGATCTACATTCACTTTTGCTCCATGCCTTTTTTTAAAAATGTGAGCTTGGGTACCACACAGCCAAGAAATCAGGGAATAGCTAACCAAATAGAATTTTCTTTCCACACGAAGACAGAAAACAAGAGTCCAAGACCTCAAGCTGTCTTACCAACCTTCAAGTAAATAAATAAGAAAGGGTCCAAGACTTAACTCTTATTACATTGACAAACTGTCTGTTGTGAGGATCTGCCCAAAAGTGGAATGTGGAATCTGCATTACATTTTTAAATCCTATACATATACATAATCAAAGGAAGCGACATGTTTACCAAGACTCTATTGTAGATTCAAGCAGCATCACAAGGCCAACACCCTATTGAGCTCTCTCCCTTTCAAACAATCATCCTGGATATGATATGATGTATCTTTAATTTTCCTTAAATGCAATTCCACATGGTGAGCAGAGCAGTGGCCTTCCAAAGATGTCCTCGTCCCCTCAAACCTGTGACTAAGTTACTTTACATGGTAAAGGGAATCCCTGTAATTAAGGTTATAGACCTTGAGGGGAGACTGTCATGAATTACTTGGGTGAGTCCAATATAATCACATGGGCATTTAAAAGTGGAAGAGTGGGCGGCGCCTGTGGCTCACAGGAGTAGGGCACTGGCCCCATATGCTGGAGGTGCTAGGTTCAAACCCAGCCCTGGCCAAAAACTGCAAAAAAAAAAAAAAAAAAACACACCAAAATACAAAGTAAAAGTGGAAGAGGAAGGCAGAGTAGGTCAAGAGAGATTCAGTGACGAAAGAGGCAGGAGGCATCTGAAAGGTGAGAGGGACTTAACCAGCTATTGCTGGCACTGAAGACGGGAGGAAGGGAGCCACAAGCCAGGAAAGCTGGGCAGCTGGGAGCCGCCCTGAGACCACAGTCAGCAAGGAAATGAGGACCCCGTCCTACAGCCACAGGGGACTGAATTCTGACCATTCATCATAATATGTTCTATAAATGATATGTTCTGTAAATGATAGTTTCAATATGATGTTATAAAGTGCTCACTCAATACATGAGCAAGTGAGTTTCTTTCTTTCTAAAAATTTTTTCCTTGCTTAGTTTTTATTTTTATTTCTTTGCTTTGTTATTATTGTTGTTGTTGAGACAGAGTCCCACCCTATGCCCTGAGCAGAGTGCAATGGTGTCATTGCTCACTGCAACCTCAGACTCAGACGGTGGGCATCCCGCTGCCTCAGTCTCAGGAAGTCCGGAAGTCACTCGCCATGGCGCCCAGCTGGGTTTTTCATTTTTTGAAGAGTCAGGGTCTCACTCTCCCTTAGGCAAGTCTGGAACTCCTGAGCTCAAGCAATTCTCAGCCTCCCACAGTGCTGGGATTACAGGCATGTGCCACCGCACCAGGTGCACAAGTGAGTTTCTATACATCATATTAACATGATTGTTGTGAATCCAAAGCAACTTAAGAACTAAACAATTATGGTTTAATATCAGACTAATTCCAGCGGAAACAATGCGAATGCAAAACCTAGTCAAACAATTTGGAATTTGTAAGAAGCTCAATGACATCAAACCCAACTGTAAAACTATAAACATAAAATTATTTAAAAAAAAAACAAGTAAAATTATATTTGAAAGTGAGAAAAAGTCTTGTTTCAAGGCTGTGTTATACTCACACATTTACTTCATAACCACCACAAAATCTGCATTATAATCTATGAGGCAATTAATCTATCCCATATCCTAAAGTACTTTCCAGTGGGGTTTTCCTACAACTTAAGACAAATGTTCCTGTTTCCTCTCTCTAATCACTTACAACCCGAATCCAGGAAGTGAAGCCAGTGACATACAGTAAAGAGTTATAAAGTCCAGTCTGATGGATATTTTGATACCATGAAGTTCTTCAAATAATACTGAGGAGTCATTATTAGGAACATATTGTAAATTTAAAAAGGTGACCTCAATACCAAAAGAGGAAATAGAGACCCTAAGACTGCTGGTTATCACAGGGTACCAAATGCATTATGAAAACAGGTGAAAAAAACATTGAGTCCTTACTGTGATACAGTGAGCTTTAAATCAAACTCCTACCTTATTAGCAGGCTTCATTGCTATTGAAATGACAGGATCAGGAACATGAATTGACTCCTAAAATATTTTTTAAAGAACAGAGAAGAATTAAAAACAATACTGTATGGTCAGGCATGGGTTAATTTTAAGGTGCAACTTTACAACAGAACAAAAGACAAATACTAGCCAGTGTTTTAAGCTCAACAACATACATTTTGGTCTGTTTTGCATTAAATAAAGTTAAATGTCTTAATGTAACATGTAAATCAATAAATAAAGCTATCCACATATACAATGTCCACCTTCCCAAAATAATTTTTCTGTTTATTTACCTGTTTCATATAATCATTATAATGAATCCAAATGCTAAGACATGGAAGTCTTTCTAACTACCTAGTGGCTACATTTGTTTGCTGTTGCAATCTTCTTCTAAGTTACTTCTTTAAATCAAAATATTACTACAATCTCTGATAAGGGAAACAGAGAAAAGGCACCAAATTCTTTATACCCATGATAAATGATAACTCATTTAATCAACCACGATTCTTGACAGTCAGGTATTATCATCCCTATTTTACAAATAAAGTCACTAACAGCTTGGAAATAAGATAAATAACTTGGCTAAGGGCCAGCAGGTAGTGTAGGGCACTGGTGAAACCCTACCCAAGACCCATTTGCTTCAAAGCCACCATGAGCACAGCTACCTGTCACTTCACATTGCTAACGACAAGCATTTAGAGAAGGCATTACCAGAACTATTATACTTAGAAATCCTCTTATCTAGATCCCAAACCAAAGTTTTATATATCTCTTTACAATTTTTTGTAGAGTCTAAACATGTAAACCATTCTATATTAAAGAAGATTTTATATGAAAAAGCCAAATTATAAAATTAAGAATTCATCACTTGATACAGGGAACTATTACAGTGCTCATGTGTTAGAGATGGGCCAGTTCTTATGAAAAGGACCCACTGCAAATGACCTGTCCCGTGTACTCATGCTCACTGTCCTGGACAGTCACCAACTAGGAGAGCAGCACACAGGCGGGTGAGAGAAGGGAATCACAGGCTGGAGCCATCCGGATCCCTTGGTGATGAAAAGGGGGCTCTGCCTTCCAAGGCAGAGTGAATACAGTCAGTCGGTCTCGCTGCATCTTGCCTTCTCTGAGTGGTTATGCTCTGTTATTGCCAAGGTTAGTATAAATATTATAGTCTTTTCAGTTCAGATTGTGGGAATGGTCCACTCTCTGGCTACCGAGTTAATAAGGAAATAGCATCCTGATAGAACTAGCTTGATGGAAGCGGCAACAATTAGAAAGACACGGTAGGGAACAGATCTCAGGTGGGAGAGCTACACACAGTTCAGGTATCACCTACTTGAGATTTTTTTCTTTTTCTTTTTTTTTTTTTTTTTTTGAGACAGAGTCTCACTATGTCGCCCTCAGTAGAGAACTGGCGTCACAGCTCACAGCAACCTCAAACTCTTGGGCTTAAGCGATTCTCTTGCCTCAGTCTCCCAAATAGCTGGGACTACAGATGCCCACCACAACACCTGACTATTTTTTTGTTGTTGCAGTTGTCATTGTTGTTTAGCTGGCCCTGGCCAGGTTCGAACCCGCCAGCCTGGGTGTGTGTGGACAGCACCCTACCCACTGAGCTATAGGTGCAGCCAACCATTGGAGATTTTCCTCTAGGATAACCTAGCAGGATCATGGGATGATTTTACTGAGAAAAACCAGATTAAGTTAGCTTACTTAGAACTTGTCTATTTGACAGTCAAAAAGCTACAACCATCATTCAAAGAGCCATAACCAATTTGATACCTGTAGTAATCAAAGAAAAGTATTATGGTTGTTTTTTGGAAATATTAGATGTACTACATGAAAACACAGACTTCTGAAATTCAAGTGATAAATAGGTTTGAAATTAAATGGCTTACCATAGAAAGGCCACTGTTATCTTTGTTTGTGAATGTATCTCCACTAGCACAGTCAATGCCAAACAATGCACAGATGTCCCCAGCATACGCTTCCTCAACATCCTAAACAAATAACACAAAATGATATGTGTAAGTAATAGAAATAAAGACATGGCAAGTAAAAAGTAACTGCATAATACACTGTAAGAGATGGCAGACTCTCTCACCGCGAGTTCTACAGAGACTGAATTAGCCAGAACTAATGCAACACCAGCAGTCACCCAGGCCAAGACGCATCTTAAACAGGTCCTTTATATATTTAATCCACACATGAAAATAGATTTTACTTTAAATGAAAAACTGAGAGGCAGGACATCATTGCTTAAAGGAGCTGCAGTACTGACAAACCGTGGTATTTCTAAATTTATCTCTATGGAAGCAGGTATATACAGCAGACAATGCTAACTGTTAGACAATGATATTGTGTATGACAGAGACACACCAGGAAAAACTGCGAGGGAAGTTCTGAAAACAAAGGCAGAAGAATGGAGCCCAATGTACTAAAAATAACTTTAATTTCTCACAGATGCAAGTTGTCAAGTAAACACGGGAAATCTAAGAACAAAGCATTAGTGCCTCCAAGCTTCCTACTTTTTGTCATTTTATATTGACAGTTCATTCACAACAGCTGTGGCTCTGGGTGAGCTTTCTTCAATGGTTACACAGCTGTTCATAGCTTCTGGCCCATGAAACAGCTGTGACATTCACCAAGCCTGCTAGCCTGCCCCCTGCTGCCTATCTCACAAAACAGCAACGCTGTCCAGTTTTGAGACTGGCAATTCATCTTCTAGGAGAAACAACAGTTTGGCTACCAAAACATTCAGAGGATTTTTGCTTAGACTGATAAATTTCTCCAGAAATATAAAGCTGCACTGAGAAAGGGTGGGAGCAAGAGATAACCTCATGCACTTGGTATTCCTGCCAAAATCATAAGGACTACAAAAGGCTACGGCAGATACGTTGCCAATTCAAGAAATCAAGCTGTAAGTCTATCTCCTAGGCCAGACCTTGAGGGGTTTAAACCAGGGGTCCTCAAACTATGGCCTGCGGCCTGCCCAGGACCTTTATCCGGCCGCCGGGTGTTTTTTGCCACAGCTGCCTGTTCTGCTTAGCAGCCAATTTGTCCTGGGCCGCAGTGCATGTGTGGAATGTGCACCAACTCCTACTCCAACTCCGTTCCTTCTCTCTGTCTCTCCCGCAGGGTGTTATTGCCTTCCTGCTTAGCAACCCACTGTCCAGGTCGCAGTGCAGTGCGCATGTGTGGAATGTACCCCACACTCTCCAATTCCCCTTCTACTCTCCAACTCCACTTCTTCTGTCTCTCTACTCCTCATCTCAGTCTCTGGTGTAATTGAAGGAGTCGCCAGGTTGCCTGTGCAGAGCCCGCTGCTGCCTAAGGACCAAGGTAAGAAGAAGTTAGGATTTTTTTTTTTTTAAAGTTAGGAGGTCTTTTTTTTTTTTTTTTTAAATTTTGCAGTTAGGGCTTTTTTTTTTTGCAGTTAAAGGGGGTCTTTTTTTTTCTGAAGTTAGGAGGTCTTTTTTTTTTTTTTGCAGATGGGGGCACCTTTTATTGAAGTTAGAAGAGCCTTTTTTTTAAAGTTAGGAAAGCCTTTTTTTTTAAGTTGGTTTGTTGGTTGGGGGTATTTTCTAGGGGGGGTTGCATCATAGTGATAATGCAAATAGTGCTCAGTGCTAATGCAAATTGTCAGTGCTCAGAGGTAATGCAAATAGTCAGTGCTCAGTGGTTATGATAATTGTTAAGTGCTCAGTGTTAATGCATATTGTTAGCGTTCAGTATTAATGCAAATTGTCAGCAGTCAGTGTTATTGCAAATGGTCAATGCTCAGTGTTATCGCATGGGGGCCCCAAACTGGTAATCTGTCTAGGGCCCCATGGGAACTTAATCCGGCTCTGCAGACAGCCGAGGAGTAGGAAACCCAATTTAATTGCCAGTAAGTGCATTTATATTCTGATTGCTATTCAGTTGTGTATGATATTGTATGTTGTCTTCTGTGTAAGCCCAGGTTCACACTGTTGTGATCTCTGAGCAGCCATAAGCATATGGCTGAACTCACATTAGATTCAGAAGAAAAAAGGCATACGTGCTTTCTTTTTCCCTGCAGTGGAATCTGATCACATGGGTCTTCTCATCCATGCGATCAGATTCCTGTGCGAGTTCACAGATCGCAGTATGGTTCACACAGGGTAGTGTGAACTGGAAAGGTAGTGGAGGAACCAGCTCTGTAATCGTGCCTGTTCCTGTACCACACCAGTGTGAGCCTAAGGTAAAAGCGGAGTTCTACCATATGGGCACTAGCAAGGTTAAATGATGTGGACTGGCGAGGCTGCATTGATGGACACTGATCAGACTGCATTGATGGGCAGTGCAGTCTATATGTCTCTGTGTGGGTGAAGTTATTGCTGGTATATTGTTTTTGGAGCTATATATATATATGTATTTTACTAATAGCAATTTGGAATCCCTAGGAAACAATGATATCAAGAAAGAGAAAAATTGACTCAGATTTTGTAGGATATGTAGGATATTCAAAGAACAGTGGACTTACGATTACTTTTTCATGCAGTACAAGGGAAGAGCTGTGTGTTTGATATGCCAGAATATAGCATCTGTATTCAAAGAATACAATTTGCGTCAACATTATCAAACTCAACATAAAGATAAATATGATAGTTTGGTTGGAGAAGTGAGAAAAGATAAAATATTAAAACTGAAATATACATTGACAACTCAACAAAATACTTTTGTGAAGCAGAAACAGCTAAATACTTCATCACCGTGAGCAAGTTTTCAAGTTGCCAAGATAATAGCATGCACTGGCAGACCATTCGTGGAGGGAGAATTTGTTAAAGAATGCCTTTTTTCTGTTGCCAAAGAGATGTGTCCAGAGAAGGCCAATTTATTTAGTACAGTGAGTCTTTCAGAACCCTCAACTACACGAAGGATTGAAGAAATGGGAGACAATTTGCATCAGCATTTGCAAAACTCTGCAAAAAACCTTTCCTATTTTTCCTTGGCACTTGACGAAAGTAATAATGTTCATGATTCTACACAACTTCTAATTTTTATTTGTGGTACAAATGACTATTTAGAAGTCACAGAAGAGCTTGCTGCACTGCAAAGCATCAAAGGAACAACTACAGGACAGGATATTTATGAAAAGGTTTGCCAAACTGTGAATAGTTTGGAGCTGGACTGGGCAAAACTAGCCAGTGTAACAACTGATGGTGCTCCTAGCATGGTGGGGTCTAAAAAAGGAGTAATTACTCGCATTAACCAAGAGATGGACAAACATAACCATTCTCATCCAATACCATACACTGCCTCATCCACCAACGAGTGCTTTGTAGTAAATCACTGAAGTGGGACTGTTATGAAAACTGTGGTATCTTGTGTTAACTTCGTTAGAGGTAATGCACTAAACCACAGACAATTTCAGGAATTTCTGTCTGAGCTAAATGTTGCCTGTGAAGATGTTCCATACCACACAAAAGTCCATTGGCTGAGTCGAGGGAGAATTTTGAAACATTTCTATAACCTACTTTCACAGTTTACAGCTTTTCTGCTTTCAAAAAACAAGTACCAGAGCTCAATGATGCAGAATGGAAATGGCACCTTGCCTTTCTGATAGATGTAACAGAGCTACTCAATTTCAATGTGCAACTTCAAGGCAAGGGGAAGCTCATCTGTGATATGCAATCACATGTGAAAGAATTTGAAGTAATATTAGGCCTCCTCATCGAACAAGTGAAGGAGGAAAATTTCTGCCATCTCCCCACAACTCAAAATCTGTTAGTGAAAAATCCATTGGTTTCATTCCCAAATAAAACATGTGTGGATTCACTGGAAAAGTTGCAAAAGGAGTTCCAATTTAGACTTAAAGAGCTTCATCTCCATGAACAGGACATACAGCTTTTCCGTAACCCATTTTCTATTGACATTAAAAATG
Source organism: Loris lydekkerianus (assembly GCA_963574355.1). Lineage (NCBI taxonomy): Eukaryota > Metazoa > Chordata > Mammalia > Primates > Lorisidae > Loris > Loris lydekkerianus. Next base: position 9,589 of record CAUYPK010086425.1, on the reverse strand, counting down.
TGGATACAATTTACCAAATGGAACTGGCTGAACTGCAGAATTGTGACTCTCCAAAAGATGCATTCAAGTCAAGCAGCCTTCCTAATTTCTATGCATCTCTCCCCTCTGAGACATATTCTAATCTCAGGAACCATGCACTCAAAATGGCAACCATCTTTGGCAGCACTTATGTCCGTGAACAGACTTTTTCCAGAATTAAACATCTGAAATCTCCAACCAGATCTAGACTAACTGATGCACACTTGCATCACTTGTTATGACAACTTGTTATGACAAATATGGAATCGAACATTGACCATCTCATTAGCCAAAAGCAGGCCCATAGTTCCCATTGAAATACTGGTAAGTTTGTTGACTTGACTTTACTTGTTCTTCATTTTAAATATTGTATTTGTTCCCGTTTTGTTTTTTACTTCAAAATAAGATATGTGCAGTATGCATAGGAATTTGTTCATTGTTTTTTTTTTTAAACTATAGTCTGGCCCTCCAATGGTCTGAGGGACAGTGAATTGGCCCCCCGTTTAAAAAGTTTGAGGACCCCTGGTTTAAACCGTCAGGTGAATTCTGCTATCAGTATGGCCCGTCAGTGGGTTTCAATAGGAAGAAAAGCTTTAAGGTGAAACAGGGCTTTTATACCTGCCATATTTCAGAAAGTAAATCTATTCAATGATGTGGAAGATTACTCTCTTACCATTAAGAACCATAGTTTCACTGTACTGAATGCCATTAAGAACCACAGTTCCACTATACTAAATGCCTTAGCTCTTGAGGAAAGTGCTGAATCTTCTGTTCTGAGTCTTGGTGAACTAATTTTCTCTTTTCCTTATCCTTGCCCATTAAGGAAATACAGGTGACTTACAACGAATGGTATAAAATGAATTCTTAACATTTGCTAATTAGCCTTTAGCAAAATGCTGGATCAGAGTTATAGCATAACTAAATAAAAAGGAAGAAGTTAGGAAAACACAAATGTTCAACCAGAAGTGATTTTCCAGGAGGGCTCAGGACAGCAAGAAAGTGGGATTCGCTTCCCTCACGTTAGAGGACTGCCTGGTCTCACACTCACTCTGTACTTGCCTCCATCATGTCAGCATGCATGCGAACCAGCCGCTGCACCCGCACTTTCTTTCTTGACCTTGTGTTATAGATGGTGTCACCCTTCATCAGCTGTCCCTGATAAATGCGGACGTAAGTTAACTGTCCAAATCGACCTGCCTAGAAGTTAAGATTGGGCAAGGGCAGGAAGAACAGAAAGAAAGATAAGAATCAAAATGAAGAGGAGAACTTCACAATTACGTGCACACATTCCTCCCTGTTTCAGTAGTCCACCTTACGTACATGTCTCAGGCTGCTGTCATAAGCTACTTTAGAACTAGTGTGGAACACAGATGAGATACATAACTGAGCAATTATCAATTGGCATATATTTAAAACTGTCAATTTTCATCATGTTAATTTATAGGTTTAATATAATAGCAATCAAAATCCCAACAGAAGAATGTAAACATTTGATTAGTGATTTTAAAATTCCTTCAGAGGAATAAATGGGTTAAATAGAAATGTTTCAAAATCTACTGTAATGAGAAGAAATATTAACCAATATAAAAACATACCAAATACTTCAGACTTTAAAAGTACAGAACCAGCACAAATTTATACCATTTTCCCCACTTCAAATGTTATGACAGAAACAACACCACCCCCACAAAAGACCTGTCCAATGCCCACATCTTGGTTTCTAAAACCACCTTCCATCAAAGGAACCAAAGCTTGTTGGAGAAATGGGTGACTCTAGGGCTGGGGCACAGAATACGCAAGATAAGCTTACAATATTTTATAGAGCTGGGAAGTAAGGAAGTATTTAAAAAAGGAAAACACTAGAAAATGTCACAGGGATACAGAAGCCAATCGAAAGAGCTTCCAAAGGCCAAATGTGGTCAATCTAAGAATACAATAAATGGTATACTCCCAACTGTGACTCACAGTACAAAATAAACTCCATGAATCCATGATGATATAAATGATTGGCTGACTGAGTAAATAAATAAATGGAGGATTAAAGACAAATCTCCCCTACAGAAGAATTCCAAATGACTTACGTAGATTACGTGGAACACAATTCCTCAACCTGTAACTGTGGGCTGAGCATTGTGACTTCCTTCTACAAAGTGCAGTAAGAAAGGGGAAGGAAAGTGTACGGTAATTTAGAGAGACCTGACAAGTACTACTTGGCCAGGTGATCAAAGTTAACATTAATAGTGATAAGACATGCTCACAGTCTGAACCCTTGACATGATGTGACAAGAATGACGTTTCACCTCTGCAGTTGCCCCCCTAAACACACATGACCCCAATCTAATCATGGGAAAAACATCAGATAAATCTAAATCCAGGGACAATCTACAAAAACTTGATCATATATAAATACTTCTCAAAAATGTCAAGATCATGAGAAACTGTTAAAAGTCTAGAGGAGCCCAGGGAGACTGTAACTAAACATAATGTGACATTGGGACAGAAAGAGAACATTGGAAAAAATGAAGGAAGTTCAAATAAAGTATGGATTTTAGTTAATACTAACATATCAATACTGGTCCACTGGTGATGACAAGTATGTTAACAACAGAGGAAGCCGGGTGCAGGATATACAGGAATCCTTTGTACTATCTTTGTACATTGTTATGTTTATTTTTTAAAAACTATATCTTTCCATGTCAAAAATAGGCATCTTGACATAATTTTTGAAGTCAGAATAATGTTCCCCTATAAGAATGTACCTCAAAATATTTAATCAAAGTGGAATTTATAGGCATTTTTCAACTTCTTCTAAGGTTTCAATTTTATAAGTGAATATAAGAACTAAAGCTAACATTAATTCACTACCCTTCATTAGTTCCTTCGGACAGATTTCTAGACATGGTCCCAAAGTTATAATTTATAAGCTATAAATATAAATTATAAGTTATATTATAGCAGTGAAAACCTGGAAATAATATAAATGTCTAACAATTAGGAAATTCTAAGCAAATTTTGGTATATGTATTTGATGGAATATTAAACTATCATTTAAAATGTTTAAATAAGAAACATGGACCATATCCACCGCAATGTGAAACAAAAAGATCTGGCAGTATGATTTATGTAAAAATTTATACTTTAAAACAGCAGAAAGAGACTAGAAAGAAATACACTTAATAATAAAGAACTATCATTTGAGTGCTAGGGCTTTGGAAATTCTGTATCTTTTTTTACTTCTCCTATTTTCCAAGTCTTTCGTAAGGGTCACAGAGTCATTTTGTAATAGGAACAAAAGCCTAAAAGAAATTCTCCCACAGACAGCAACTTACCAAAGGAAAACATTAAAATGATAATGCTCAATATATACCAATAACAGTTGTTATCTTGTATGTTGTACCTTGTATCTTTTGTAATTGCAGGAATCAAATGTGACTTGGATAGTACAATTTTAATATAATTTTTTTCCTTGCTTTAAAAAAAAAAAAAAAAAGAAAGCAACTTACCTCCAGTTTAAAAGCCAGGCCTACAAATGGGTGGGAATTATCTCTTTTGGAGTTCATTAAGATTTTGGTTTTCTCTTTTGAGTCGCTTAAAATAAAAAAAAGATATAAATCTATGAGATGTAATATATGATTTTTTTCATATCTATATGTTTCACCAGAGTACTATCTGAGAAAAAGTGTCTATGTGTTAAACATTTCTGGTTTCACACATAAATCTCCCTGAAAGGGATCACTAAGAAAGTTGGGGCTTAGTTACTGCCGAGCGGCAGGACCAGAGTCAACTAATGTAATGCAGAAATGGTCTGAAAAGAAGAATAATCAACAAGAACTTTAAAAAGGTTTGTTCCCTAAAGCTTTTTTTAAATAGTATGACTGAAAATAGCTTGATCCAAATGAGAAATTTTTCTAACAGCATAAACCTTAAGAGATAGTAAAACAAATCAACTTCTAACTCACAGAGATGTGGGTACTGGCATAATAGATATGCTGTAAATTTCAAAACTGTTGCTCAAATAAAAATAGTGATACATTGTTGTAAATTATGAAAAAAATCACAAACATAACTTTAAGAACCACCCTTAAATTCCTTCATAGTGCATAAGTGTTTAAGTATTTCTGCATAACTAAGATTCAATTTCCAAGACTTACTCCTCCTGATTAAGAATAGCGTAATTCTGGACTTCGGATGGATTGGGGAGGTACTCTAAAACAGCATCTAACAGAGGCTGGACTCCTTTGTTCTTCAAGGCACTTCCCATAAAAACAGGCGTAAATGATCTATTTAGAGTAGCTCTTCGGATTGCAAGCTACAAAAGAAAAATATTTAATGACAGTCAATATTAAAAGCACCATTTTGTGCTTCAGGACAATTACAAACCAACAAATGAATAAAACGAACTGATACTCTTTGGAGCGGTGCCTGCAGTGGAGACTAAAATCAAGTCCCCGGTAAGTTAAGATCAAAGTACAAGGAAAAAAGCTTTTATAAAGCACTTCCCTTCTCAGGGCTAGGAAGTGATTTACTCTACAACTGCATTCAGCACTCTCAGAATCACTGAATTCTCACAAATTCTCAATTTGGAAAAAAAAATACACTTAGAACACAGACACACACATCAAACAATGCAAACAGTATGCTATCAATTGTGTAAAATAGAGGAAAAAGCATTACACAGTATATTCAAAACCAAAAATCTCTGGGAAGACACACCAGAAGCTATTAATTGGTAGCCTGTTTTCAAAGAGAGGGCAGAGAAAGAACAGAAGGATTTTTACTCCACGCTTTTTAAATGTTTAAACTATATGAATATATTCTCTATTTAAAAACATTTAATTAGGCTCGGTGCCGTAGCTCAGTAGTTAGGGTGCCGGCCACATACACCAGGGCTGGCAGGTTCGAACCCCGCCAGGGCCTGCTAAACACCAGTGACAACTACAACTACAACAATAACAACAACAACAACAAATAGCCAGGCTTTGTGGCGGGCGCCTGTAGTCCCAGAAACTTGGAAGGCTGAGGCAAGAGAATCACTTAAGCTCAAGAGTTTGAGGTTGCTGTGAACTGTAACGCCACGGCAGTCTACCAAGGGTGACATAGTGAGATTCTGTCTAAAAAAAAAAAAAAAAAAAAAAAAGTTTAATTAACTTTTATTCTATTTCTTTTAAAGGACATACACACAGTAAACCAAAGTATACAGACCAATTATAAAGTAAGGGCTATGATAGTAGCAGCCTCCAAAGTAATGATCATGAGGTTCTGCCACAGCCCTCGGGACCAGCTGGGTCAGCACACGCTGCCGGCTGCAGGCCTCCGAGTGCAGAGTGGAGCCTTAGCTTTAGCAGCTGGAAGAGGCCAACGACAGCGCTGTGGCCACAACCTGTCACTGCACATATATGAAGGAAGCACACGGTATTTCTCAGTCCTCATGTAAAAAGAGAAAACTCGTTACCCATAAAAGCCTAAAGCATTTACAGCCATTATTTCTAAGCTGAGCACAAAAAATAAGGGGATATATAAAAAGCAAAATATATACGGAAATAAGCAATTACTTTTTTAAAACCATCTTAAAAACTTGCTTTTTGCAATTGCTAGCAACTAGAAATGGCGAGGTCACTAACCACTTAGGCTACCAAAATCTACTGTTCCCTAATATGCAAGTAATAACACAGTAATCTTACCATGCTTTCCTTTACATCCCCAGAACAGAGAAACAGAGGACGGTAGTAGATAGTTTGGAAAAAAATGAGAAATTAAAACTATCTCTTACACCATCCTAACAAAAACTTTATTTTCCAAAATTTCCCTTGTTTTCGTAAGAATCACTTTCATACTTGAAAATACTGCCTTTCCACTGTCCCTAATAATACATCCAACCATAACACAGACACTGAACTATAGCCATGTACCTGGTGCAAAAAAGTAAGCAGGACTGAAACTTTCCTTAGAAAGGTTTGCTTGCAAGGTTGGCTGCCACCTGATGTCTAGAACCTGGACTTCAGAAGAATCCCCATCATTTCCAGAATTGATAAACACTGTCTGCTGAACCTCTACGATTTGTACAAACAATGCACTGTATGCCAAACGCTTGCTTTCCTCTGGGAGCCAGGAATTTGGGTACGTGCTAGACAGTGGGTCTCTGTGACCAGACCCCAATAAAAACCCTGGGCACTGAGTCTCAAACCAGCTTTCTTACTAGATGACATTTCGAGATGCTGTCACCACTCCTTCCTGGAGGAGGTAAGCAGTCCTGCACGGCTCACTGGGAGGGGACTCTGAGAGGCTTACACAGAAGGTTTCCTCTAGACGTCAACTTACCCGTCTTTTCCCTTAGCTGATTTTGCTGCAGAGCCTTTCATGGCAGGCAATCATAGCTGTAAGTGTAATGATATGTGGAGTCCTAGGAGTTCTCCTACTGAATCACTGAACCTGGGAGTGTTCTTGGAAAGCCAGGCACTTTCCTCCTAGTAGATTAAAAAAACCTATCTAATGTGCTTCCCAGGATCTCTCAATACCTGACTTCAGGGACAGACCTGTACTACTTCCCTCCCACACGGTGCTCCCTGCTCCTTAGGAAGCTGAGGCTGGAAGGCCTTTGTGAATGCTATAGGGCGCAAAAGACAGTCCCAGTTTAGACAGTAAAAATGCGTTAGTAAATATCCTCAACTTCAACGGGGCTCTTTCCTTGTGTATCTGATTTACTAGAAACTCAAGAGTAGGTAATTATTATCTACTAAGTGCGCCATGTGATTTGGGGAAATGACTGTCAGTCTTTTTAGTGTGCTAAATTATACATAAGATAAAATTCACTATTTTAACCATTTCAGTGTATAGCCAGGGGTGCTGAGAACATTTACAATGCTGGGCTACCATCACCACTATCTGCTCATCCACCACCAGAACTTTTTCATCATCTGAAACTCCCTATCTGTTAAACAATAACTCCCCATGAAGCCCTCCCACAACCTTTGGTAACCACTAATCTACTTTCTGTCTCCATGGATTCGACTATCATAGGTAACTCATAACAGCAGAATCAAGTAACATTTGTCTTTTTGTGCCTAGCTTATTTCACTCAGACTGAGATTCATCCAGGTTGAAGGGCATTCAGAATCTCAATCCTTTTTAAAGTTGAATAACATACCATTGTATGTATGAGGAGTCTTCAAAAGTATTATGAAAAAAACCTATATATGGATTTCAAAATTTTTTGCACCAAAATAAACTCAGATTAACTTGTTATAAAATGGACGAATAACATCTAGTCTGGGGCACTAAGGAAAGAGCCCCTATCAGAGCAACCTGAATTCTGCTAAAACTCAAGAACATCAAATTTTGGTGAAGCTTGAGTAGAAGAATAGCGAATTCAAACAGAAAGTTCATGGGATGATGCCCCAAAGAAAGCAGAGTTCACAAACAGATAAATTATTTTAAAAAGATGAAACCATGTTAAACATGAAGCAACAGATTCTTCATGTCATTATTTGAAGAAAAAAAATTCATTCTGTTCATGCCCTAATGAAGAGGCAGGATTAACAGCACAACCCACAGCCAAGATCCACAGATAACTCAATGGGTTCAGCTGACCTAATTCTGACTCAAAAATTAGAGTTAGGCAAACTTTCAGCTTAAGGATTTGCCAAAATCATCGCCCCAGACGAGAGCAGAATTTATAATGGAAATTTTAAACAAGTGGGATCAAGAACCTGAAGTATTTTTTCGAAGATGTGAAATAAAACATGGCTTTATAGTACAAGTGTGGTGACAGCACAAGCGAGGCAATGCTGCCCAAGAGGTGCAGCCAAAGCAAAAGAGAAAAGATAAGGCAACAGTCCTTGAGATGCTCAAGGCATTTTGCTTGTTGACTTTCTGGAAGGCCAAAGAACAACACCATCTGTTTAGGAGAGAGTTTTGGGAAGGCTGGGTAGAGCCTTAGCAGAAAAACTCCCAGGAAAGCTTCACCAGAATTTCTCCTCCATGACAGCAATGCCCCTGGCTCATTCCTCAACAAACAAGGGCGATTTTGTGAGAGTTTAGATGGGAAATCATCAGCTGTCCAACTTACAATCCTGATTTGGCTCCTCCTTATTTTTCTTCAGTTAATAATTCAAAAAAGACAGCACTGACATGGTTATTTTCCCAGGACCCTCAGTTCTTTAGGGATGGACTAAATGGCTGCTATTATCACTTACACAAGTTGTCTTAAACTTGACAAAGCTTATGATGAGAAATAAAGTTAATACTTTTTATTTTTCTCTTAATTCCATTTTCCACAAACTTGCTTTAGTCTCCTCATATACACAACATTTTGTTTATCCATTCACCCAGTGACAGACATTTGGGTTGTATCTATTGCTATGAATACATTTTGGCTGCTGTGAACACTGCTACTATGAACATTGGTGTACAACTATTTGAGATCCTTCTTTTTTTTTGGGGGGAGGGGGAGATAGCCCCAAAGAATGGCTGGATCATATGATTATTCTACTTAACTTTCTGAGGAACCATAAGAGTATCCCACAGTGGTGCATTAATTTACATTCCCACCAGCAATGCCCAAGCATTCCAATTTCACTACATCCTCACCAACATTGTTATTTTCTGGGTTTTTTTTTTTTAATGGAGGGTGGCAGAGTTGTTTTAAATACTAGCCATCCTAATGGTATGAAGTGGTCCCTCACTGTGGTTGTGACTTGCCTTCCCTAGTAACTGACAATGCTGAGCATCTTTTCATTTACTTTTATTGGCTATTTGTGTATCTTCTTTGAGAAATATCCTCTCAAAAAATGATTATCAGTCATGGGCAGGGGTCTTCCCTTTATTTTTAAAGAGTGAGTGATCAAAGTGAAGGAATCTATATGGCTTTATACAGTGTTTCCAAACAGCACAACAGTGTGAGAATCAACATGTAGTCTGCAAACAGCCAGCAGCCTCTTCTCTTAACTTGCCTTATTATTGTTTTCTGTATTTATCTACTTACTTTTTAATAAGGATATGCCCAAGAGTTTGACTGCTTAAGTATCATTTTTTCTACAAAAAAACTATAAGTACAAATGCCAAGTATCTTTTGAGGAAACAAATGATATTAAATAAATTTACTCAGATTTCATTAATAAAGCCCATGCATAAAAGCATTATGTCCCCTCCTCATAAAAAACAAACAAGTAACTCTTTTTCTTGTTAATATAAGACTTATTTCTAGAGCACTTGCCTTTAAATCAGAAATGGAGGGGATTTTTTCTTCCAAGAACATCTCACCAAGCTGCTCATCTGAATTGGCAACACATTCGATGAGCTCCTGCCGGTGGTCAGCTGCCTCTGCCCTTAATTCAGCTGGAATTTCACCATATCGAACAATCTGACTAAGAAAAGAAATATTTTATTTTAGTACTTTAAGGATACTATTAGGTCATTTCAAAAGTTTTGTCCATTTTTATGAGTCTACTTTAAACTGTAATATCTCAGTGAATATTTATTCAATTTAATCGAAATAAGCGCCATTTGAATCAGTGCACTTTTGCCAATGTAACACAAGTCGATTAATTCCGTCAGCATAAAAATTGGGTGCTCG
>CAUYPK010086423.1:0-24385 GCA_963574355.1 Loris lydekkerianus | reverse complement strand
TTGTTGGGCCCTGCCATGTGCCTGAGGCCTAGTGCAACTTCCCGAGCCTGACTAGAAGCAGATCCATCGAGCTACTTCCGCGTAGCAACGACTCAGCAAGGCCCGGCCTGAAACTGCCTCTACCTAGATACAGCCAATGTGATACCATGCCACTGGCCCGACCCTGTCACTCACCTCTTCCCCTGCCTTCTTTCCCTGCCCCTTCTCCACAATAAAAAAAAAATGAATAAATAAATAAATAAATAAAATAAAATAAAAAAATAAAATAAAATAAAAAATAAAAATAAAAATAAAAATTACAGTGATTGAAAAATCTTAAGCAAATTATTTATTAAATAAAATTATCGGCTTTATATAAAATAGCTAGGCACACAATATCAGTCTTAGAAAAATATTATTCTTATGGAAATAAGGAAGGTTTGAAACAAAATAAATAAGGAAGAGCTATGTATATAAATAAGTGCTTTAATTGGAAATTTGAGTTGAAAAGTCTCTTCCAATGAAAATAATTTATTGGTGGAAGGGAAATCTACTATATATCCTTTTATGCAAATCAGGTTCCATAATGTGGATAGGCAATAATAAAACAAATCTTCTCTTACAATAGAACAACATTAATGGAAACATAAAAAACATAAAAAAATAAGTTCAGACACTACAGATTGCAAAAAGATTTCCATACAACCAGCCAGGGTTCACTTTGCCCTTAGGCTTTGCCAAACATACGAATTTAACTCATGGTGCATAATTTCTCTATATGCCAAATTTTACATGTCCTTATGATTAGCAAAAAGTATGTGAATGTTCATTGACAATTTTACTACTTATATATTCACATTTGATTATTTTCTCAAAAGAATCATTTTTTTCTAGGAGAAATAAAAATATTTCTTTTAGACAGATAATGGGATATTCATACTTAATGAATATTACAGCTGGATTTCTAGAAAGGAGTTTTAGAAAGGAATAACTTATTAAATATATGTACATGCATGAATAACAAGTCACTATATATAAATGCCTTTACACATATACACACGCATATATACAATATAGATTTATATTTATTTACAACATGAGTTTAAATAAATAAATCATAATGAATTATGTTTAAATTAATAACTGACATTCTTCAGGTTTCAACTACTGCTTATTTCTGTCTAGCATTAATCAATGCAATCTAAAAAAATGTTTAAAAAATATTGATAAACATGGAGTCAAGTAAGTACTTTTCTTTATTTTCATCCAAATATTTAGCTGTTATACTACACTCTATTTTATATTAGAAAAAAAAGATATGATTATGCCAAAGATTCAATTTCTTTACTCAAGGGACTGAGTCTCTCACATGGTCAAGTGTCATGAAGAATGTCATTTTTTTTCCTTGCTCCTGTTTTGGAGTTATTGAGAAATAAGTCCAGAATAAGGCAAATGGCCTCTAAATTATCACTTTCATTATAGATTAAGATGATCTTTGTGAAAGGGTCTAATTGCTATGGACAAGTGTGTTTCTAAATACTGAACTCCAGAATTAAACATGCTTGCTTACTCACATAAGCAAGGTTGGAAAACTATTGTCTTCCCTGACTAAATGATTAGAAACAATACAAATATTTTCTTTATGGGTATGGCCCTAATTTATTTTGGATACATGAAATATTTAAGACAAAAGTACACATTCTTTTTAATTTATTAGGTTACAATCCAAACTTCAAGTTCAAATAGCAAAGGATACCACAATTACTCAATCTATTGTTTCCCCAAATTTCATTTGACACCTTAGTAAGAGTTCTGATATAGAAGAATATCCTAGCAATGGTACTAAAACCTAGAAATTCAATTCTTAAAAAAAAAAGAGTTGGAAGACAGAGTTTGGATCATGAATGATAGATGTCTATGATTCTATGTTACCAATAATAGATAAGATGTATTTTCTTAATTTCTATGATACTGAACACTCCATACAATTTCTTCCAAAACTATAGCTTGAACTCTTTTGTATTTGCCTCTTCCCTAAATGTGGTTTTCTATAGATTCCATCATCAGTTCACTTCTCGTTACTCTATACATGTTCTTTCCTTGGAATGCCTTCCACTTTACTGTTATCAACCATCACCTATATGTTACTTACAGTCATGTGCTACATAACATATCAGCAACAGACCACATGCATTGACAGTCCCATAGGATATGATGGAGCTGAAAAGTTCCTAACATCTTGATGACTCTGATTCATGTAGGTCTAGGCTAATGTGTATGTTGGTGTCTTAGATTTAAACAAAAATTAGTTTAAAAAGTAAAAAAAAATTAAAAATTAAAAATAGTTTAAAAGTAAAAAAAATTAAAAATAGAAAAAATATTACAGAAAAAGGATAGAAAGAAAATATTTTATACAGCTGTTCAATGTATTTGTGTTTTAAGCTAAGCATTATTGCAAAAGAGTCAGATCTTTAAAAAAATTGCAAAGTCAAAAGTTACAGTAAGCTAAGATTAATATTGAAGAGATAAAAATACTGTTTTCCAATATAGTGCAACCCAAGTGCAGTGTTTATAAATTCTACAGCAGTGTATAGTAATGTTCTAGGGCATCCTTCACTTCACTCACCACTCACTCACTGACTCACCCAGAGCAACTTCTATAAGCTCCATTCATTGTATGTGCTTATACAGGTGAACTTTTTCTTTTAATAATTTCTACCTTCTTCTTTTACTATCCCTTTTCTATGTTTAGATATATTTAGACATAGAAATACCATTGTGTTATGATTGCTTACTCATATTCAGTGGACTAACATGCTATACTAGTGTGTAGCCTTGGAGCAATAGGCTGTATCATACAGTTTAGATGTATAGTAAATTGTACCGTGTGGATTTATGTAAGTACATTCTATGATGTTTGCACAGGGATGAAATTGCTAAAGATGAATTTCTCAGAATGTGTCCATCAGTTATTAAATTGTGCATGACTATAATGCTTGATGCCTTAAAAAGTGAACCAGCAAATTCTCTTTGCTTGAAGAGGTCAAATCTTCCAGAATCAGAATGTTTACCATTATCTGAAAATTTGAGTAGGTTTTCTTTAACCGTGTAAATATTAATCAATTAGGAATCAATTGCCCTCCTCCAATTTTGAATCCACCTATTTTCCTATATGTCTGCTAAAATGGCTAAGCCATTATCCCATGTAAAATTAATAATAACTATATAAAGAGTTTTTTTATTCACTTAAAATTAATATAAAGGTACAAATGGTTGGGTTACATTGTTTCCATTTGTTAGGTAGAGTTCTATAAAGAGATTTTTTAAATCAGTTTCAAATTTGCAAATGAAGAAATTAAGTGCTAAGTGATAGCGCTTATCTATGTCATTAGCTTAGAAATCAGAAATGCCTAGGTTTCAAATTAAGTAGTGATATTCAATGTTCATAATATGTATCTCCTGCAACTTCTTAAAGCCCTTCATTTTTTGTTACTTCTACCATAGCAGCATACTCCTTCTGTCTTGTCCTTTACCTATGGTATCCAACCAAACCAGACCAAAATCATTTAATGACTACCGTGAATTTTCAAAAGCATGCATTTTCCAGCTTTCCCTGATAACATCTTTCACTCCATCTTTGACAAGCCCATGCCCTTTAAGTATTACCTGAGCAATATCAGACTGCTTGTAATTCTTTCTCTACACTGTATTCTTCCTCGTTATCTTTACTCAGGTTCTCTCTCTATTGGAAGGTTATTCCTTTCCCATTTTCCCTCCCTCTTTTACTTTACCATTTTTTTTATTAAGTCATAAACACATAGATCATGTACACATTAATGTCTTTATGGGGTACAAGGTGCTGATTTTATATACAATTGGAAATGCTTACAACAAAGTAGTTAATATAGCCTTCACCTCATTTACTTAATCATTGTGTTAAGACATTGGGAGATTTGATTGAAGGAGGGTAAACAGTGGGACAATTCTTACAGTTCATATTGCAAGGGTACATGTCAAATCTATTAAGTATAAATACTTCACCATTCTTAAAGGTACAGATCAGTGTTTAACTCCTCCAGAAATTTTCATTCACATTAGTTATTCTTCTTAAGGATTCCCATATTGAGGTTTTACATATCTCTATAATTTCTCTTAAATTAAATTATAATGACATTTAAGTACTTTTTTTTCTGCTTCAGTGGCTGTGATCATCCAGAAATAAGAAATTACCTTATAATTTTCTCTCCATTTCCTAATTTAGTGTCTGGCATATGATAAGCTTTCATGAATGTTCAATGACTCAATAAAACTCACAGATAATAAAACCACAATGTAAATTTATTACTTGTTACTTAAAATCATAATTAAATGAAGGCCAGTCAAGTTTTCTAACAAACTACACAAGAGGGTACATTGTTCGGAATGAGTTATGTTTTGTTGCAATAGTCCACAAGACCAAAATTTTAGGGACTCACACTGTGCAAATTTGTCACTCACACATCATCCACTTTAGGTTCATAATTTTCAGTAGTGCTAGAACTCTCAGTTATGAGTAACTCCATGATCCAGGATACCTTGATCCTAAGTAACCATCCCATCTCAATATGAAATCAGTGCTTTTGTTACAGTAGAAGAGAGCTACTTCAGAATTGTATAGAGGGTTACACTATCTTGTCCAAGAAATTCGAAACATCATGTGTGTTTATATTTCAATGACTATAGCTAGTCCCATTGCCCACCACCTAACTTGTAAGAGGACTAGAACATGTACTCTTCACTTATATCCAGAAATGAGATACTGGTGCTTAGTAGTGTCTACCATAAAGAATAAATCATAATAACTTAAATACGTGGGTGAGGTTACCCATTCATCAAGGGAAAGTTTGAAATCAGAATTTTAAATTTGTATAAAACATCTCTACACTCTATAGTCATCAAAGTAGTGAAGTGCAGTTAATTGGAAACAGTGTGTCCTCACTTCAGTTAATTATTAGAAATTATAACTTAACTTGCTTTTGTTTATAAAAACAATAATAATTATGGAGAATGGAATTCTGTACATTTTCCAAGACAATCAATTTATTCATTTTACAAAACCAAAACCATCTGAGAGAAACACGCAGAGGCAACATTGTTTCAGACATTTGTAGATTTATTTTACGGTGTTTTACATTAATATCCCATAGATGTACATTGAGTCATACAATAAGAAAGGATCATATAGGCTCTCTAGAGTAGCTATTTTAGGAATGTTCTAAAAATGGGATTTGAAATGCTAATCACAATTCTGATACAGCCGTATAAGATGGAGACTGGAGGCCTCTGTTACTTCTTACCCTCAAACGCCACAGGGTTGGGAACCTGAATCTCTCCCCAGCCCACTTAACAGACACCAAACCATGTTCCTTGGCTAAGGAGTGACATTCTCAGGAAAGCGTGTTTCTCAGATCTCTACAGAAATGGCTGCATGCTTATCAGGCAGTGCCCAGTCTGCAGCCAAACAATGAAAGCTCCCTTCTGCCTTGGTGGCTCAGTCCCAGTCTCTGGGCACTGTTCAAAGTCACTTGCTCATTCGCCCAAGGTCTCTCAAGGTAACTCAACCAAGTGCCCAAGTCCAAAAAAAAAAAGGACCACAGGGAAGGTCTTCCCCATCTACAAACTCTTGCCTCTTGCCACTTCTGTAGCTGCTTCCACCCCTGCAGCCACCACAGCCAGCTAGACTCTGACTGATCACAAACACTTACTGCTTCTCCGCTGCTTTTGTCCTCTTCTTGGGGTCCTGAAGTCTCCTGCTGCCTCCTTATACTCTTGAAGTTATATTTCTAGGTAGAGCCCACAAGCCAGAGGTGCCTGGAGTCTTCTCTCCTCAATCTCACCATGCTCAGTTGCAAAGAAGCTTTCTTTAGTCTGCCATTTTGCTCCGCCTCCCTCATCCAGATATTTTTAAAAGTTTAATCACAAAGTTCGCTCTTTGATTTGGTTGCAAATATCAACTACAGGGTATCAGGCATCATTTTATCTTTTCCTTTGAAATTCTCATGGCATTACTCTGCCCTCCTTGTGGAATACATCACTTTCAACTTTGTATTGATGTTATTTTATCTACTAGATTGAAACTTCCAATATTTACAGGTAAACTGTGTGGGGAAAGGAGGAGAGCAATTTTCATTTTTTAATGGAGAAATGAGTAATTTATATACCAATGTAAACCCCTAACCAGATTCTAAACCTGTAACTAAAACACTGCAAGGTAGCACTGCATTAGAATGTTAAATTCTTAAAACATCTTTCAAATACCAATTAAGAAGGCTTGTGTAGTGTACTGGCCTCTCTTAGCACCAGCCACATCCGAGAGGCACCTCCCCACTTTTGACTTTGTATGTGCTTTTCAAAATGTCAAAATACAACTTGGGTGGTCTAACAATTGAATTGGTAATATAACACTAGAAATATTTTCACACATAATTTTGTTAAAAATACATATAGGCTGAGTACCTCTTATCAGAAGTGCTTTGGATTTCAGTGTTTTTTAAGGTTTTGGAATATTTACACTATGCTTATTTGTTGATTATCTACCTAATGTGAAAATCCAAAACCAGAAATGCTCCAATGAGCATCTCCTTTGAGCCTCATGTCTGTGCTCAAAGAGTTTGGATTAGGGAACATTTCAAATTTTCAGGTTTGGAATATTCAATTTGTACATCATTTGGAGAGGATATATATATATATATATATAAAATATTATCTAACTTGTATTGAGAGTTATGTATGTTCTATGAAGTTTTTGTATTGAATATAAAGACAGAAAAAGTTAAACAGTGAGACTTTCTGCAGAAGTTATTTTAGTTACAAATGACAATAACTAATGAAGTAATAAAATTAAGAAAATTAGTAAAAGACTATCTGGTCACCTCATAGAATCTAAAAAGGAGTTGATCTACTAAACCTCAGAGAATGTAGGAATAAGAATCAGTTTGTAGGGTGGCACCTGTGGCTCAAAGGAGTAGGGAGCTGGCCCCATATACCAGAGGTGGGGGGTTCAAACCCAGCCTTAGCCAAAAAAAGAATCAGCTTATAGATCCCAGATACAGAAAGTTCTATACTTTCTTTTCATTGAAGGGTTATATATGCATGTTTCAGTCACCAGTCATATCCTGTAATATTCCTCTACACATCAAAACACTGAACTGCTGGGAGAAAGAATATAATGGTTCTCTTTGATTCAGTTGCCCACTACTGGGCAAGACACTTGTACTGAACAGATAGTGACATGTAAACACGGCTGCTTATTTCCCCTCATATGGGTCAGGTTGACAGTTGTTAGATTTGGAAAAATTAGCGTAATAATAATGCTCCTTCTATGATTTACATATCATTAAACCATAAATCCCTACTGAAGCTAGACTTGCACGATTTTCACAGTAGATATGTGCTGAATTCATATCGCTTCCGTTCTTTTACCAAAGATGCATAATCTATCACCTAGTTGCTACTCAAGCACAAATCATGAAAGCATTTGTTGTGCTGTGTTTTTCATTATAGAAATTTAAATAAAGCTAAATTATTCAAATGCATTTTTATACTTCTGTGATTCAAAAACAGTGTTGATTTTATTTTTCAAGTTAAAGTAAGCCGAAGTAGTTGGGGTAAGCTCCTTATAAAATTATTAAAATAATACTGAGTGACAGGCAGCAAAATTTAGCTTAACTGTTAAGAAAGGAGTTTATTCTTCTTCTTTTTTTTTTTGTATTACGTTTTGAAAGATTCTAATTATGCCAGTTTAGTTACCTTGCTTCTTTAGTGGAATCTCAATTTGTGCAAAAAATTATGGATGAGGCCTAAAAAATGTTATTTACAATATACAAACATTTGAAAATTTTAGAGTAGCTTTCTTTCTTTGGGTTTTATGCTTTAAAAAATCTAAATTCATTCAAAAACACATTTAGCTAACAAATGGTGTGCTAGAGTATAGTTAAAATCAAATTTAATGCATATCTCGTCAGGAAATCTTTATTATAATATACTCTAAAGAATATACCAAAATTATATACCTAGAATTTATGAACACCAACTACAATATTATTACTAAAGAAGAATTTAAAAGCCTATTCTTGCCTTCCCTGTCTTCCCTGACACAGAACACACTATTATTTTCAAAGTGAAATGGTTTGATTTGAATTGCAAATCTTATCACATATATAGTTTTATTCTTTTCTATCTGAATGAGTGACAGTGGCATATAAGAGTTAACAAACCTTATCCAGTTTTAAATACATTTCTAGTATTGAAAGCTAACAGAGCTGAAAGTTGAATTGGAGAAAGCTCGGCTCCTGTATTCATTCTTTTATTTGTGTTCTGAAAAGGCCTTATGGAGAAAACTTGATAGAAATGTCACGGCATTACTAAATAGATATAAGTCCAAGGTAGGAAAATAAAGGGTTGGCTTTGCTGCTTCTTTTGTCATTTTATAAGCAGTGGATAGCACTTTCAAAATGAGAGCCTGAGGCTATGCATGTCCTTTAATTCCTCAGACCATGAGAAGAAGTGAGTCCATCCCTCAATGATCTACTGAAAGAAGTCTTTACAGAACTTCCATGTTCCAAGAATATGATCTCTTGTAAGGACGACAACAAAATGGGGGCAGAGGGCTCTAAATTACAGGCATGTATTCCCATATATAGGAATATCAAATACCCACACAGGAGAGCTAATCTGGAAGATTATTAGCATGATTGAAAATACATTTATATTCTGCGATTGGCTGTGCTTTATACTGGAATATAAATTCAATCTTTAAATTGTGTGTAAAGTAGACTGATAATTTGGTTGTCATGGAGCTTAGTGCTACACTGCTAAAATATGGCAGTCAAGTAAAAATACTATAATGTCTTCTAAGAAGTTCCTAAAAAAATTAGAAATTTCTTATTTGAGGACAAAGGATTGTAGAAAAGAATGGTTGTTGGTGTCATGTGGTCTTGACTTTTATATCCTTTATTTTTTCCTATCCAAGATAGAAAGTTGAAGTGGATGAGTTTATATCCATCCCTACTCACTCACTTTAAACTTTGTATCTTGGACAGATTAGTTAATTTTTGGGCTTGAGTTTCTGCCTTTGTTAAATGAGGATAGTAATATGGTCTATATTGAGCCCTCTCAAGAATTAATGACATGAGTAAAGCATCAGAATAATTAAACTCTCAGTAGGAATTAATTTCTTTCCCCCATTAAAATTAATTTGGCTCTAATGTGGATGGTTACATTTATTTTGAGTTTTTTTAACTGATGATAATTATAGAAGGTTATTCTAGTGCTGCCATTTAGAATAATCAAAAATGATTAATCGTATCTTTTGGCAGAGTATTAATTGTTAGTGATTAAGCAAAAACAGATTTGGAGCTCAATTCATAGGCAGAATAAATAGACGTAAATTGCCCCTCATTCTTTCTTTAATCAGTAAATCTTAAGGAGCAGGGTAGAATATTATACATTTGTACTATAGTATGAAAATATCTGAAAATACAGCATCCTTTTGCCTAACAGTATAATGCTGCTGTTGCTGATGGGGTGATAAAATATTTTAGATTGAGAGAACAGAACACTTCACCTATGTTTTTAAAGGGTTAAAACATTAAGAAAGAAAATAAATCCTGTAAATATTAGCTCTAAAATTTAAACAAAATAATACCTGTAAACAAGTAACTATATGTCTGTCTTTTCCTAGGACATTCCTGGCTTACATTTCAAATGTTAGTCATGCTAGTAATAGGACCTGCTTTACTTTCAAAAGAGCACTGCTATAATGATTATAATAAGAAAATATAATTTTATTTTTAAGCTGATTTTAGATAAACTCTTTTAAGTATGAGTAATAATCAAGATTCAAAAAAACAATATTAAAGTCAACTGTATTTAAAAATCTATTGTGTGAAAAAATACCATGAACAAAGTCAAAAGAAAAATGAAAATCTGGAAAAAACATTTACAACATATATCACAGATACAGGAATATTATATAAAGAACTCTTCGCAAATGAAAAAAGAAGACCAAATCCCCAGTTGATTCAAAGGGCAAAGTAAAGGTTAATAGCAAACAGATATGCAAAACAACTTCAAATATATTATAACTTAATTACTTTCATTCTTTAAAAAGGGATAATGAAAACTATCCCAAGGTATCACTTTTTACCTATGAAATTAGCAAAAATTCACCATGCCGTTGGTAAAGCTGTGAAGAAATAAACACTCTCTTACAATGCTGGTGAGAATGTTAAATGGTACTTTTAGGGTTTAACTGAATATACAACTAGTGATTTGTCCCAAAGATTGATATGGTTAGTACATTTGTTCCCTCCAAATCTCATGTTGAATGTGGGAGGTATTTGGGACATAGGGGTGGATCCCTCATGAATGCCTTGGTGCCATCCTCTTGCTAATTAATGGAGGCTTGTTCTGTTAGTTCCTATAACAGATTATTAAAATATGAGTCCGGAACCTCCCCCTTTCTCTTTTTTGCTTCTCCTCTTTTACTGTGTGACGGCTAAACACCTCAGTTCCCCTTCCTCTTTCCTCCATGTGTGGAAACTTCCTGGGCCTCAGTAGCAGAAGCTGACACCACTCTTCTTACAGCCTGCAGAACCATCAGCCAAATAAACCGCTTTTTTTATGTAATAAATTACCTCGACTCAGGTATTCATCAATAGGTATTACTTTCCATAAAAACTATTGGAAACAAGTGAACACACTGGATTTCTGTGGAAGCATAAACAAATAAATAAACACAAAATCTCTATAAACTGTTATGAGTTGGATTCTAAATTATATTGTTTGATGAAAAAAGATAAGGTTCTAATAATACTCCACCATTTTATAATAAAGTAAAAAGAAAGAAGAAAGCGATATTTGTACTTGCTATTTTATGAAAAGGAACCTATACAAATAAATAAGAATACTGGAAATAATTCCCCCAAGAGAGTGAGAGGAAATAACGTTAATCAGATAGTGTGGGGAGTGAGAATTTGCTAATGGTTTTGCTTTCCCCAGTTTCAGTTATCCATATTCAACCGTGGTCTGAAAATATCAAATGGAAAATTCCAGAAATAAACAATTCAAAAGCATTATATTGTTTGTTGTCCTTAACACAACTTGGAATCTTGCACTGGCCAGGCCTGTCCTACCCTGCCCCAGCCCAGGACATACATCATCCCTTTGTCCAGCATCTCCAAGAGCCTTTAGTCACTTGCTAGCCCTCTCAGTTGTCAGATCCATTCTCATATAGGAATGTTTGTGCTCAAGTAACCTTTATTTTACTTACTAATAATGGCTTCAAAGTGCAAGCACAGTGCTGCTGGTAATTCAGTTATGCCCCAAAGAAGCTATAAAGTACTTCTATTAAGTGAAAAGATAAAAGTGCTTGTCTTAAAAAAACTGAAAAAATTATGTGCTGAGGTTGCTAAGATCTACAGTGAGATCTAATCTTTTATCTGTGAAATTGTGGAGAATAAAACAGAAATTGATGCTTTTCCTGTCGCACCTCAAACTGCAAAAGTTACAGCAACACTACACAATTAGTGGTTACTTAAGATAGAAGAGATATTACACTTGTGGGTGAAAAACAAGAATAGAAAGTATTCTGATTGATGGCAATTGGGGCCGATACTATCT
Organism: Loris lydekkerianus; assembly: GCA_963574355.1. Taxonomy (NCBI): domain Eukaryota; kingdom Metazoa; phylum Chordata; class Mammalia; order Primates; family Lorisidae; genus Loris; species Loris lydekkerianus. Next base: position 12,745 of record CAUYPK010086423.1, on the reverse strand, counting down.
CCATTTTAGGCATCCACTGGGGTCTTAGAACTTATCCCCCAGGATAAGGGGGGACTACTCTATAACTTTGTATATACCATTGACTTTTGAACTATGTTAATATATCATTGTATATATCATTGACTTTTGAACTATGTTAATATTTCACATATTCAAAAGCAAAACAAACTCACAAATGATAAAATAGTCAACCCCAAATTGTACCAAAACAAAAACAAACCTAACATTATTTCAAATTAATAACATACACAAGAAAAAGAATGAGTTCAAGTAATTTTTGGATGAGTATTGTAACTATACACAATTAGCGATAGACACTCTAAAGATAAAAAATAACTGAAAGGGAATTATTTAGCTGGTTTGATCATACATATGATGTAAATGTAGTTGAATCAAAAATCCTTTCATGTATAATGTAGGATAGAGCACACAGATAAGTAAAGTTGACCTTATATCCATGGTCCTGCAACTGTGTATTCAACTAACTACTCAATGAAAGTATTCTCCCAGGAACTTTTATAAAATAATTGCAATTTTTGTAGTGGCTATTTAAAAAATGGTAACATGAAACGCAGTACTTATAAATTTTAAAATTATATAATTTATTTATATGTTTAAATATAAACATAATTTTAAGAAAAAGCATACAGAATCCATGACAAATAATAGGCTACCCCCTTATACTTTAAAGAGAATTTGCGAACCAAGAAAATCATACCAATGCCACAGAAGGAAAGTAGCAAAGGAGATGAAAGAATGTCTACATAAAAGGAATAAAAGTGTATAAAATAAGTGGGGGAAAGTTTAAACTGATTAAAAATCAAAGGAATATAATTAAAAATTAGTTATCAATTGTCACTTTTAGCTTAACAATATTAAAACACGAATGGATCAACAAATTGTGATATATGTACACCATAGAATATTATGCAGCCTTAAAGAAAGATGGAGACTTTACCTCTTTCATGTTTACATGTATGGAGCTGGAACATATTCTTCTTAGCAAAGTATCTCAAGAATGGAAGAAAAAGTATCCAATGTATTCAGCCCTACTATGAAACTAATTTATAGCTTTCATATGGAAGCGACAACCCAATTATAGCCTAAGAATATGGGGAAAGGGGAAAGGGAGGGGAGGGGAGGTGAAGGATGGGTGGAGGGAGGGTAATTGGTGGGACCACACCTATGGTGCATCTTACAAGGGTACATGTGAAACTTACTAAATGTAGAATATAAATGTCTTAACACAATAACCAAGAAAATGCCAGGAAGGCTAGGTTAACCAGGTAAATATTTCAAATTGTATATAAAACCAGCACATGGTACCCCATTATTGCATTAATGTACACAGCTATGATTTAATTAAATATATATATATATATATATACACACACACACATATATATATATACATATATATATACACACACATATATATATATACATATATATATACACACACACACATATATATTAAAACAAATAATAAAATAAAAACTACTCAGTCTTAATCCAGGTTAATGTTGACTTAGGTGGGACTTTTCTGCAAAGCCTCTCTGATGATCGGATAAATTTAGCCTAGGATAAGAAACAGAATAGGATCTGTTTAATTTTTGGCTAAACTTGTGTTACCTGGCTATGGAAGCTTTCAAAAGAATTGAAGAACTGGAAAAACAAATATAAAAATAATAAATAAGCAGCATAACAAACTGAGGGCAAGAAAGGCTAGATCTAAAAAGAGGCAAAGGTGTAAATCTGATCTTATATAGCACCATCAGTGATTATGTGGAACTAATAATAAATAGGGCTCAATGGAAAGTTTCTGAAACTATTCAGAACATACAAGTTTTTTACATACATTTATAATATGAAATATATGTATATAGTTATATATACAGGCATACCTCACTTTATTGCACTTGACTTTATTATGCTTCACATATTTTGCACTTTTTACTGCTTGAAGTTTTTTGGCAACTCTGCTTGGAGCAAGTCTATGAATTTCATCTTTTCAACAGCATGTGCTCACTTTGTGTCTCTGTCAGATTTAAGTAATTCTTATAATATTTCAACCTTTTCATTATCATTATTCTATTTATTGAGTGACCTGTGATTAGTAAGTTTTGATGTTACTATTGCAATTGCTTTCAGGCACTATGAACCATGCCATGTAAAATGGAAAACATTAAATAGATGTGTGTGTTCTGACTACTCTACCAACCAGCTTGCTCCCTCATGTTTCTCCCTCTACTCATGTCTGTCTATTCTCTAAGACAAAACAATATTAAAATTGGCCAATTTACAATCCTATAATGGCCTTTATGTGTTCAAGTGAAAGAAAGAGTTACACATCTTTCACTTTAAATCAAAACCCCAAAATGATTCAACTTAGTGAGAAAGGCATGTTGAAAGCCAAGATAGTTAGAAATCTAGGCCTCTTGCATCAGTTAGCCAAGGTGTGAATGCAAAGGGAAAATTCTTGAAGGAAATCTAAAGTACTGCTTAAGTGAATGCACAAATTATAAAAAAAGTTAAACAGCTTCACTGCCGATCCAGAGAAAGTTGTAATCATCTCGATAAAAGAGAAAACAAGCCATGACATCCCTGTAAGCAAAGTCCTTACTCTTTTCATTTATGTGAAGGCTGAGAAAGGTTAGGAAGCTTCAGAAGAAAAGTTGGAAGCTAGCTGATGATCGTTTATGTGGTTTAAGGAAAGAAGCCATCTCTAAAAGTACTTCCCAGGTTTTGAAAAATCTACAATGAAAATAATAAACAAAGCTTACGTTTTCACTCAGAAGAAATTCCACTGCCTATGTTTTAATTCAGTTTAGTGCTCAGCAACAAGTGAGTAAGATAAACTAGAATTCTACTCCCTTGTAGAGAAATTCACATGTATGATTTAGAACTATGACTTCAGAACAAAGATTAATCCATTTTACCTTTCTCACATAATTATTATTTTATTATTTACTTTCAGTAATTAACATATATACTTTTAAAATGTATTTCTCAAAAATATTAATATTTCTCTGTACAGCCTTGAGTAGTGACTTTGTAATAGTTTGTACAACTATTGATCAATAATTATAATTAAGAGTAAACATTTTCTTTAAAACATGTCTATACTATTTAGCTTATTTTATATGAATAACTTCTCCCAAGATAAATAACAATAATCTTTCATGTTATTCATGGACTAAATACTCACTAGTTTTTAAAACTGTCAAAATGAAGTTGGTAGTTGTATCTTGAAAAACAAAGTTAAAAATTATGAAATATTCCATAATATTTTTTTCTTTAAATTCATTAAGTTTCTATTATCATATAACTTTCCCATAATCTTGGATTAAGTGTGTTAAATAAAAATAGAACTTTTTAATTACATCAGAAAAACAGACTACATTATCTGGTTTGAATATTTTATTTTAATTTGTGCTTGTATCTATTTCAGTAAGATATTGCTGAATACAAAGTCCAAAGTCAATAGCACTGACTTTCTCCTCAAAAAAATATAAACAGGAAGCATAATAATTCTTTAAATAACTAGCTGTTAGTAGTAAGTTTTATTTTAGGTTTTTGATGTATTGTCAACATTTGGCTCTAATTACAAACTCTTATAATTTCCTTTAGATTTGCATTAACATTTAAATATTGAACATACACTATGATTAGTTGGTTTACAATTTCCCAGGCTTAGGAAGTTTTGGATAAAACCCCTTTTATAAAATATATGAACAGCATCCAAGTGATGCTTTTTATACACCAGAGAAAGAAAAGTAGTGATTGAGGGTCTCAGTAAACACAGGTGTAGGTAGTGCACTGAGGATGAGGACTCTCCAGAAAATTCTATCCAACTTTTGATTAACCTGTAAATAACCAGATGTTCATAGGATAGAATATGCAACTTCCTTTGCACACTCCTGTGGTTAATAACAAAGCAGTCTTAACTAGACAACCATATGGTGAGTTATTGTAAATACATAATAGTTTCTAGCTCCATTAGTTCTTGAGTAGCTCCAGTTTTCTAGCTCCATTCCCTGCAGGCGTCCTCAAACTTTTTAAGCAGGGGGCCAGTTCACTGTCGCTCACACCATTGAAGGGCCGACTATAGTTAAAAAAAAAAAAACAAAAAAAAAACTATAAACAAATTCTTATGCACACTGCACATATCTTATTTTGAAGTAAAAAACAAAACAGGAACAAATACAATCACACTGCCTCATGTGGCCCGTGGGCCACAGTTTGAGGACCCCTGCTCTAGAGTAAATACAACATTCACATGGTTCTTAATCTAGCAAAAATCTTACAATCCCAGAATTGATTCCAACTTCATAATATAGCTTACGTTGACTATATTGTTAATATTGATAAATTCTAGAAAGGAAAAAAATCTTTCATTTTATAACATTATAAACTATTTCTAATCATTGTATTGTCATATTCTGAATGTCTGATTCCTCTACTTTTTCCTTATATTTAAAAATTTACAATAACTCAGATTTCTCTACTTTCTGATATTCTAAATGGCAAGATCAGTTCATTTTGTTTATAGCTTCTCTCACTTTAAAACAATGATGACCATGGACTCCAAGGAAATGACCTTAAAATAAGGTAGACCGTAGACAATTATTTTTAAAACAATTTTTTTTTAAAATAAACTATGGTGACATGTTATCAATCTTCACCATGAAGGGAAATTGATATATATTCCAACATTTCCTTCTCTTTGATATAATTTAACTTGTTACAGTGATCTAAAAATCACAATATTGTCTTAGAAATTCAGATCCAAATATGGCATAGCAAATGACTCTGAAGGAGGCTTTCCAACTAACATGCAGCCACCCCCCTCCCAGAAAAAAGAGTTTACAGTAAGGTATATCTAGTACAAGCATAGAATCTAGTCGATAAGTATAGGATCTCTGTGACTTCCTAGCTTGTGCCAAATTGGAAAAATGGCTTAATGTCTTGATGCCTTAGGTTCCTTATCACCGAAATAGGAATACCTACTATACATGTGTTTGTTATGTTAACCTTGTATTGGTATTCTATAAAATTACCACAAATTTAACAGCTTAAAAATATACCCATTCTAGTATATTCTCTGACAAATAATAGATAATAAAAAATATAGACAGTTATTTCCACTATTAGAAGCTTATTTGTCTTTATATACTGAATGAAGAAATGAATATAGAGTATGTTAGCCAAATGTGGTGGATCATGTCTGTAATCCTAGCATTTTGGGAGGCCGAAGTGGGTGGAGCCCTTCAGGAGTTGGAAATAGACCAGCCTGAGCAACAGTGAGACCCCATCTCTAAAAATAGCCAGGCATTGTGTCAGGTGCATGTAGTCCCAGCTACTCAGGAGGCTGGGGCAAGAAGGATCTCTTTAGACCAAGAGTTTGAGGTTACTATGAGCTACGATGTCACAGCACTCCCCTTAGGGTGACAAAGTGAGACTCTCTCTCACAAAAAAAAAAAAAAAATAGAGTATGTCAGTCATAGTGCTTAGGCATCATTTGTGTAATCAAAAATAAAATGTGACATTTCTTTTCTAAAACAGGGGTTGGTAAGCTTTTTCTCAGTCTAACGGGTCAGATGACATAGTAAATATTTTAGCTTTTGTAGGTGATAGAGTCTTTTTTCAAAACTTCTTAACTCTGCTCTTGTCCTAACATGTAAGCAGCCATGGTAAGTAAATAAACAGGAGTGACTGTGTTCCAACAAAATGTTATTTACAAAAACAACCAGAAGGCTAGACCTGGTCCTCCAACTGTAGTTTTCTCATCTATGTTATAAAAGAAAAGAACATATGAAAATGTCTTCACTAATTCCTGATTTTACCCATAATAATTGCTCTGTTATTGGAAAGATTATCCTTACATTTTCTGATACACTTAAGTATCAGAAGCACTATGGGTTTTGTGATTCATGTTCTATGATTAATTAGTTTGGAGAAAATGGCTTTTGATGGAAAAAAAAAAAAGAACATACAAAGTTTAGAAATGTTAGTTTTGTACCCTTTCTGGTCAGTAGTAAGTTACTGAATTACATTGAGGGAAAAATTTTTCCTGAACTAGAAACTGGAGACAAAAATTTGGCTTATACATATACATATTTTTCATCATTGCGACAATAATTCATTGAGACTGTTTGGCATCTAAAGAACACAAATTATACCAAAAACAGATTGAAAGCCACGTTCTCATTCAAAGTCAGAATCCTCTGCAAAAAAGCATTGTATGGTTCCCAGGCCACTTTTCCTTGATGTAAGCATTCCTGTTGTTTACTAACTCCAGTTGGATGATGTGGTTCAAAAACAATAGTTCAGAAATAGTATCACTTAATTTTATTATTTGATATTTTCACACATTTTATTTTTTATATTATAAGTGTGTTTACTGGTATTTTTATATTTGTTTTGATTAATTAAGTATATTTAATTGATTTTTCCCCTTCTTTCTTAATAATTAACAACTTCAAAGATACAATAGGGATAATGAAAAAAATAAAGAAAGCATTAAATTTAATTTTGTCAAATGTTTGTTATAGTTAAATCTGTGTTTAGAGCACAGTAACATTGGGCCTAAACACCATAATGTTTAAAATTGCTAAAAACAGTGTATTAGTTTTCTCTGAAGGAATATACTATAATGATTGACAGGACATAATAATTGGTACTCTGTCATAGGATTTCTTTTGTGTATTGCAAAATGTAAAAAATAGAGTTTTTGAAATTTCGGGGCTCTTTTCCAATATTTATGCTGATGCCTAAATGTGATTTGGGAGGATTTTAATCCTAAACATGGCATGTTTTTCTTTATGTCCTTAATTATAAGACAGTGTGCCCTTAGAATTACAGGTCTCCAAAGGGAACTAGTCCTTTGGTATGAGGACTCAAACTTTAGAAAAACGACAGTGGAGAATGAAAAAATAACCCAAGGAGGTATATCTTGGGAGGCAAAGATCAAAAGTCCATTTTCCATTGTTTCTCTAACAAACAAAAAACACGGATACATTTACAATGTCCCTGTAAGAGATCAAGGAAACAAAGGGAAGATTTAATCTTTTTAACAAAACAACAACAAAAAAACCATGTACTACAGAAATTTTTAGGTGTGATTCTCCTACTATTTATTTAACCCTGACAGAAATGAAATGCATCACATGCAGTCCCCCTACCCTTTAGTAACATATCCAAATACTATAGAGGTACTTTGAAAAATGATAGGAACTGGTTCTGTGCAGCCCGCCAACTTGAAAGGGCTGTTATTTTGAGATGTTTTCTTTTGTTTTAAGCTAAAAATAATAAAATAATGGGCTGAGCACAGTTTCAAATTGAAGTAAACCATCAGGAGACTGTTTCAAATTAAACATAAACCTCTCCAAATGCAGCCAGCATGAAGAGATAAGAGTTCATGCACCTCTGTGAAAATGTTCACACACAACAAATCCCTTCTTGTTTACATGCCTAGGAAGGGTTCCCAGCAGCTGAAATTATTTCAGTCAATTTGATTCTGTCCCCATTCTCTATGGCTCATTTACCAATTCCTATGCCGGGCTATTCATGTTCTTTGGGAGAAATTGAAGGTGAATATTGTATTTACCAAGGCTAAACCCAGACAAAAAGGATTTCAACAAATGCTGCAACAATTCAGATTCCACAGTTTCCCTTAAGACTATCTTCTCTATCTGGAGCTAAGCATGTGAGTTCCTTATTTCAAACTCCCAAGGATCAGTGTCAAAGGAGGTCAAGGATAAAGCTTCAAACAGGGCACAGAGGCCAGATTCCCAGGTTTGAGGTTCTATTATCAGAAGTGAAGCCTGTGAAGAGCCACATCAGCACATTCAGTTACATGATAAGTGTGTTCTGTGTGTTTAGTGCTGCTGCAACTCTGTAATTTGGTTCTTGCTTATTTGCTCGCTATTTGCAGAATTAAATTAGTAGTTTTAATGAATGAAGATTTTGCTTTATGGTTAAATTCAACTTTTCTTATCACAGGAAGTGAATGTAATTAAGTTAAGAACTGCTTTTTGGCAAATCTAATCTGTATTATTAGAAGTCAGAATAGTGTGTAAACTTTAGTGTCTAGAAGGAAACACCAGGGAGACTTCTATGAATCTGAAAATATTCTGTTTCTTGAGCATAGTGCTGACATCTTAGGTTTACTTCTTAATAAAAGTATCATTCTGGATACTAGAATTCGTGCGTTTTCTGCTGTGATGTTTTGTTTTAATAAAAAGTTTACTTAAAATGAATAGCTCATTTTGATTTATGCCAGAGTAGGACAGACAATATACTGAAGGATAAAAAGTATAACTGCATGTTATGTAACCTGCAGTTCACCATTCAATTGGTAAGAGCAGACGAGTCTCTCACATCATGTAAATTCTTCCAATCTTTTGCCTTCAAGTAGGATGTAGATTTTTGGATTATGGTGGATTAATTGATTACTGAATTCCTCTTTATGTTTTTTAAAAATAAGATATGGTAGACGATGTTATAAATAAATCACAATGTTGTATCACATGTAGCATGTTTTGAGGTCTGTCAAGAAAGTAGCCATATGTCTTTTATTCCTCATATTACACGGCTGGGTACATTTTGGACAGCGCTCACATATAAACATAGGTATACAATTATACATAGATATGCTAATCACTCACATACACACATACTTGTGGGCAAGTACCTGTTACTCTGTAACTCTAGTCAAATCTTTACAGGCAGAAATGCAGTTGCATATTCTCAGCTGCTATACTTATTGACATCATTGCTTAAAAGAAACCATGAAAAGACAAAAGTTCACTGTCGTAATATAAATTGGCCTGGAATTGAATAAACCACATCAAATATTGCTAAAATTATTCTTCTTGGCATTACTCATGGCAGAAAGTCTGGACTAGAGGAGAGGGAACAGAAACCAACTTATTAATACATAAATTAATCCTTGTTAAATATAACATTTGTTCTTTCTCCATCTTCTTGTTGTATATTTGATCTATCAAACAATGTAAAATAAAAAAAACAAAAAAATGTAAAATGAAGTTATGTAAAATTTCAACACTTGTTTTATGTTCATTTTCTTTTCATTTCTAATAGTTTTACAAATGCACTTTAGATATAGCACTGCACATCTCTTAAATGTTTATAATTATAAGCATTAAAAATTATAACTTTTCTCAAAATAAAATTACTCAAATGTCTCAATTAAAGTTAATACCCTTTAGTTTTGCCTAATTACAATTTTGTCATCCAAGGTTAGTTAGAAATTGAGGTATTAAATAGAGCAGATGCTGATATTAAAATTGAAATTATTATTGAACTGATACAGTGATGTAAAGACAGCTGATGTACAAATGACACTTGGAAGGGACTTCACTATAAATTTCAAAGAAACTTACAAAAATATATGCATTTTCTTACCTGCCCCAAAATGATGGTTGCAGATATGCAATAATTTTCAAAAAATTTTTAATACCTAGAAAACAAAAAGTAGTCGCATTATTAATTTTAAATCCTATATTCTATCATTTCTATAACACCTGCTAATATAGTTGAGAGAACTCTTAGGTTACCCAGAAGTATGAAAGTAGCAATGTTATCTGAGCTAGAATGGAAAAGATTCTCTGTGTTTTGCTTCTGTTAGATAAAAACATGTCATGCATACAGCAATAGAGGTAGGAAGTAATTTAAATATTAGCTATCATTGAGTGAATAAAACTCTATTAATGCTATTTTAAAATTAGTATGTAAAGATGGCATGAGGTGAACTATAACTAAAACATTGAAGACATCTAAAAATGTAACTAAAACATTGAAGACTTCTAAAAATAAAAGTACCAACATGTATTGAGAGCTCACAAACTGTCAGGAATCTTGCTGTTATTTTGCATAGATCACAACCTGCCCCAAAATGAACTATGAGGTTAGCACAATTATTTTTCCCATGTTGTACATTAGAATTTTGGGGTTAAAAAAAGTAAGTACTTTATCCAAGTTTACAAAGCTATGATTTTTAGTGCCTGAAACTGAATTCAGGTATTCTAACTTTACAACTTTATTTTCAACACGATTTCAAAATGTATGTAAACTTTGCTATATAAGATCAAACTTTCTTCAAAATATTTGACTGTATTTATACACTCAGTAGTAGAAATACTCAAGAATAATTTCATCTGATACATTTTTCGGCCTTGTAAGTATTTAATAATGAAGGAATCTGGAGATACAGATTTCAGCAGCTTGCTTATACATATTGTGCAAAATAACTCAATGAAATCCTTTTTATATATGCCATTTTTATTTTTTCAAATGTTTTGAAAATGGGGAATAAATTGAAAATAAATAGTTTTTAGCTTCTAATTCAGTAAAGAGAAGATAATGAATATTATTTAAAAACCTATGATATTCTAGAAACCCATGAAAGCTAAATTAAGAAAAATAACAACAAAAACCCATGGAAACAACTCCTTCTTTAAAAAGCAGCAAAGTGAAAAGAATCACCTCATATTTCGGTCAGTGAAATTTGGTGAATTGAAGAAGAAAAAAATCCACAAAGCTCTTGGCATAATGTAAATTTTCCAATTACTAAATTTTCCTCCTTCTTCTACTTCTGTTGTCTTAACTGAAATCTAAGCCAGAAAAAGTAAAGAAGAAAGTATCAAAGGTAAACATGATTTAATGTTTTATCTTATTCTAAACATTTACCTTATTTATCTTGCAAGGCAATATCACATCCATGTTTTGCCTTATTTGGTAAAATTTGTATATTTTAATTTAAAATCCATGGATTTTTCTGCATTTTTTTTACACTAGAAAAATTTTGGTCTTTAATAAACCTAACTATAAGTCAGAGTCCTCTCTTGAAAGCTAAATAATTATAGTTCTTTTTTTAATGCCTAAGAACAGATTAGAAATAGAATCGCAATCCTAATGACGCAGATGCAGGCAAGTTGAATTTGATCAAAAATTAAGTATGCATGTGATGCTTTTTATTCCTGTTGAACAGTCCCTGGCAGTTTTCAACATTAAAACATTGTGAAAGGGTAAAATGTGCTTTGTCCCAAAACCACATATAGAAGCCAGCCTGTAGGTCATAAGTAACAGTTTCCAGATTATTTAATTAGTATTTTCTTTTTCAGGGGAAATTGTGCTGCACAGTTTTTTTCACTTAGTATCAACAATACAATGGCTGAGGAGTCAAATAGTGACTTTTGTCACCTACTAGATAGATGTGCCTGATTTGGTTTAATTAAAATATGACTTACAAATATTAAAATCTTAAAAAAAAGACTTTTAGTAGATCTCATTAACAAATAATGCTAAAAACTTGGATAAAATGGTTTATATATTTTTCATCCTGATTTTTCATAATATGTGTGATAACATTAAGAAATTTTTCAAATAATTATGCTGTTTACTATCTATTTTCAAATTCATACACTGATGAAAGTAAAGTAAAATATAGCTTACTGTCTTCCAAAATTTCTAAACATATACAAAGTCTTCGTTTTACTTTTTAGCAGAAAAATAAATAAGCATACACATGCACACATACACAACTGCCAGTTTTTCAGGCTTGTTAGTTTCTACTTTAATAAATTAAATTTAAAAAATTGATCTAACTCATTTTTAATAAAGTAATGAGATTAAGAGAATTAAAGAGAAAAAATTGTTAATTTTTTGAAAAGCAGTTTGAAAAGCAGTGCAACATCGATACAGTAAGGTATATAATACAGAGATTTTTATATATACCCAAATTAGCGTGCCCTGCTTAAATCTGAACCAAATCATTGTATAAAGGAGAACAATCACAGAAATTGTTATGCAACTTCTTAGAAATCAGGGTTTCTTTAATTTAGAAAAAGTTCAATTATGCCCTTTCACTGAAAAAAAGTATGTGAAAAATATGCTAATTAACAATCAAGTGTTAGTTCTTTTATAAAACATGAGTTAAGTGCTAGAGATCAGATTACATGTTTAGCCTGTGATTAAGAATTTTTACAGTAAACATTTTGAATTTCAGAGACTGACCAAAAGAAAAACCTATTCATTTAAATTTCCCTGTGTGGAAATGATTAAGTCTTTTATTCAAAGAAGAGATAAAGTGGGAATATTTAAGTGAAATACATTTCCTTAAAGAGTTGTGCTGATCATTTCAGCTCATTAAAAGGTATCTGTTGATAGCAATGCTATGCTCATGACATCATGGATGGCATTTGTCTTTCTATCCCACAGATGGAATAGATTGCCCAGGGAAATGAATCTCAAGAAATACAAATTTTCAACTCAGCCATATTAAAGATGCTTTTTAAATATAACATTGATAAATATCATAAGATGAATTACTTTGAATACTAAACAACACCTATAATGTGAATTATGGGTGGTTTGAGACTATTGCCCAACATAAGAAATTGTAGATAGCATAGATTTAATATCAACTTTTAAGTTTTTTGTTTTGTTTTATTTTATTTTGAGGAAAAAAACTTTGTGTGTCTGAGGGAAATGTTTCCCTCCTGAGCTAGACCTCCTTCTTTCATTGGTCTTACTTGTTCTCCTTTGTCTTTTTTTTTTTTTTTTTTTTTTTGTTTTTTAGTTTTCAGAAAATCTTTATTTTCTTTAGTTGTAAAATATTGTAAAATATTTACATAGCACAAACATACAGAAAGTAAAAAGTGAAAGTGTCCTTCAAGTTCATTTCTGGAAAGTTTCTACTGTGAATAGTTTGCATATCTAT
>CAUYPK010086422.1:0-17067 GCA_963574355.1 Loris lydekkerianus | reverse complement strand
CATTTATATTCTACATTTACTAAGTTTCACATGTACCCTTGTAAGATGCACCGTAGATGTAATCCCACCAATCACCCTCCCTCCACTGGAACATTTTCTTCTTAGTAAAGTATCTATCTCAAGAATGGAAGAAAAAGTATCCGATGTACTCAGCCCTACTATGAAACTAATTTATGGCTTTCATATGAAAGCTATAACCCACTTTCAATTCTTATTTTAAAAATTTTGTACATTTTTTGTGAGGAACATTTACCCATCAAATTTATTAGTTACACATTTATTCACTCAATAGGGAAATCTTCCCAACTCCACTAACTCTATGGCAAATTATTTGAAAACATTCTACTGGTTTGTCACAAGATTTTAGACTCAGAACAAAATTGGACATTTCCTGGTATCCCTTCCTATCTGAAGTTCCAGCAGGTATCTTTCCTTTTTATCTTGGAAAAGTTCCCTGAGAATTGCTTATTGTGTAGTTCTACTAGTGTTAGATTTTTCTCAAGTTTCTTTTTGAAAATAACCTTATTTTGAAGGGTGATTTTATTAGATGAAGAACTCTGGGTTGTTGAAAAACCTTTTTCAGAACTTTAAAGATGTCATTTCATTGTCTTTTGTTATTATTTCGGATAATAAATCAGTCATCATTATTTTTATTGTAGTCATTTTCCCTTTCTTTCTTTTTCTTTCTTTTTTTTTTTTTTTCTTTTTTGGCTACAGAGTCTTGCTTTGACAGCCCAGCTGGAGTGCAATGGCATGATGATAGTTCACTGCAGCCTTGAGTTCCGTGGGCTCAAACAATCTCGTGCCCAGCCTCCTAAGTAGCTGAGACTACAGGCAGGTGGCACCATGTCTGGCTAATTTTTCTTATTTTTATAGATATGGAATCTTGCTATACTGCCAGGCTGCTCTTGAACTCCTGGTATCAAATGATGTCTCTGCCTCAGCCTCACAAATTTCTGGGAGTACAGGTATGGGCCACTGCACCCAACCCGTCATTTTTCTCTTTAAGTAACACTGTCTTTATCCCCTTCTCTGTCTCCATTGAAGACTTTTCCCTTACCTTTTTCCCCACCAGTTTATGACATGGTTTTCTTTATGTTCGTCCTTCTTGGGGTTCTTCGATGTTGTAATTCTTTGAGTTCACATTTCTAATCATTTTAGTCTCTTCCTCAGAGTGATCAGTAGAATGTTGTTCATAAAAATTATTTTCTAGAATTAACCATAAAGATGTAACTTTAAAATTATAATAATAACAATAACTAGTAACTATTAAAATGATAACAATAAGTTTGAGTCATTTCCTAGTCTGGACATAATGCCAGTGCAATCCAAGATTGTGTTAGTTTTGTTTTCCTAATAACGCTTTTGTTTTATGCATTTGGAAATTTTTACTATATGAACCATTGTCACAAAAAGGGATATTATAGATTAAGGTTTCTGACATACTACTCCTGATGGTAAATGTGTCTGGGAGATGTGAGGTTGTTGAAAGCGGAATCAAAGTGAAAGCTGCCCAGGTCAAGGAGTCAAGATATCAGATTATTATGATGAATTTTCTGAGAAGAGGGAAGACTTGCCTAGGATAGCACTAGAAATTTGAATAGGAAGAAATACAATAAATTGAATAGCAACTTCTAAATGACTGAGAGTGAGTTACCAGGAGGTGAGAACAACAAACCTGTTAAGATGAAGGGAGAAGCCAAATATTCCTTTTTTAAAATCAATAATTCGGAATAACTTTTTTATTCAGGGCATTTACTGGCAATCCTCTAAGACTGTGGTTCCCAACCCCTAGGCCATGGACTGGTACCATGTGTAGCCTATTAGGAACAGAGCTGCATAGTAGGAGATGAGGAGGGGATGACCAGCCAGTGAAGCTTCATCTGCATTTACAATTGCTCCCGCATCACTGCCTGAGCTCTGCCTCCTGTCACGTCAGCAACAGCATTATACTTTCACAGGAGCATGGACCCTACTGTACATTGTGCATGTGAGGAATCTAGGTTGCCCACGTCTTATGAGAATCTAAAGCCCCTGTCCTCACCTGTAGAAAAATTGTCTTCCATGAAACCAGCCACGGTGGGGGGCTGCTGCACGAGTAGTCTACTTTTCTGTTTTTGCCTCCTTCTGTAGACCGTTTCCTTTTTATTGTGATGGTTTGCTTCCCTTGCTGTCTTCTATACTCAACAGAGTTTCTCCATCAACATGATTTTGTATTTAATGGAATGGTTTAGCTGAAAACTTAAGGCTACTTTCACATCCCATTTTACCCAATAATTTGCTGAGGAGTTTTCTGTATACTAACACTATATAGCAATAATCTTGTTTCATCCAAATATCATCCCATTCCACACTCATTAAGCTAGAACAAAGATTAGCAATTTACTGCTCACTGTTTATCATTTGCTTTCTACTCTTCTCTGTTATTAATATGCTATCTTCTCTATAAGAAATATTCCCTTAACCTAAATCGCTGAATCTTCCCTAATTCTTTAATCCTAACTGTATATAAATTAACCCCTTTCCTAAAACATTGCTGAGGTAAACTCAAACACGATGTGACCTCAAACAAGTTCTGGTCATGCCAACTACTCTAGTTTCTTGATATCCCATTTTCTTATGCCATCCAGGAGTATCCAACCTTTTTTCTTCTCTGCTGCACATTGGAAAGAGATGAGTTGGTTTGAGTCACACATTAAAAATACAAACATTAATGAAAGCTGATGAGATAAAAAAAGGGTCCATGCATAATTTTTGTGATGTCTGACACCACTGACAAGCAAAACAGTCCTCACATAATGCACATGTGGACCATGGGCCATGGGTTGGACACCTTGCATGATGCTTCTTTGGAGTGCACGGATTGAGGTTGCAGTTTAGATTTTCTCCTACCCTCATCACACAGCCTGTATCTGATCGCCTTCTTAGTATTTATAACCCATATATAGAAAAAAATTAAACAAATCTTCAGAAGCTTCTGTATCATTTATTTTCTCATTTATTGGCATTTATTGAGTATGCATTACATGCAGTTTTTATAATTAGTAAGAGAAATTTAACTTGAATTAGATGGAGATGTTTGTTTGCCTTACTTTCTCATATGAGAACACCAGGTGGAGTAATTTCTAAGATAATTTTCAGCTCCCACGTGTAATTGTTTAAGATGAATACAAAAGAGTTCTCCTCTGTCTTTCTCCTAAAGTACAATAATTTTTAAATTTTAATAGTGTAACAAACACAATAGTATTTTCTCACCAATTATGGTTCTGCTATCATTGTCTCCTTGAACTCCTTATTGTCTAGATTAATTTGGCCTGTTACCAGTTTTTTGTGTAACCTCATGACTTTTCTAATACATTTAGAAATAAATATTCCTACCTTCTATGAAGCAAACATCACCCTGATACCAAAACCAGGAAAAGACCCAAATAAAAAGGAGAATTTCAGACCAATTTCACTCATGAATATTGATACAAAAATTATCAACAAAATCTTAGCCAATAGATTACAGCTTATTATCAAAAAAAGTCATACATCATGATGAAGTAGGTTTCATTCCAGGGATGCAAGGCTGGTTTAACATACGCAAGTCCATAAACATTATCCACCATATTAACAGAGGCAAAAACAAAGACCATATGATCCTCTCAATAGATGCAGAAAAAGCATAATTAAACTGAAAAGCTTCTGTATAGCCAATAGACAACTTCCACAATGGGAAAGGATATTTGCATATTTTGAATCACACAAAAGCTTAATAATAGGATCTATAGAGAACTCAAATTAATACACATGAAAAAAGCCAACAATCCCAAATATCAGTGGGCAAGAGACATGAATAGATACCTTCCTTATAGGAGACAGATGAATAACTAACAAACATATGAAAAAATACTCATCATCCCTAATTATTAGAGAAATACAAATCAAAACCACCCTGAGATACCATCTAACCTCAGTGAAAATGGCTCACATCACAAAATCTCAATACTGCAGATGCTGGTGTGGATGTGGAGAGAAGGGAACACTTTTACACTGCTGGTAGGATTGCAAACTAGTGCAACCTTTCTGGAAAGAAGTATGGAGAACCCTCAAAGAACTTAAGCTAGACTTCCCATTTGATCCTGCAATCCCATTACTGGGCATCTGCCCAGAAGGAAAGAAATCCTTTTATCATAAGGACACTTGCACTAGACTGTTTATTGCAGCTCAATTTACAATTGCCAAAGTGTGGAAACAGCCTAAATGCCCACCACCCAGGACTGGATTAACAAGCTGTGGTATATGTACACCATGGAATACTATTCAGCCATTTAAAAAAAAATGGAGACTTTACATCCTTTGTCTTAACCTGGATGGAAGTGGAACACATTATTCTTAGTAAAGCATCACAAGAATGGAGAAGCATGAATTCTATGTACTCAATTTTGATATGAGGACAAATAATGACAGTTAAGGACACAGTGGGGATGAGGGAAGGGAGAGCAGAGAGTAAAAGAAGGAAGGACGGGTGGGGAAAGGAAGAGCAGAGAGAGGGACGGAGGGAGGCCTTGGTGTGTGCCACACCTTTTGGGGGCAAGACATGATTGCAAGAGGGACTTTACCTAACAAATGCAATCAGTGTAACCTGGTTTCTTGTGCCCTCAACGAATCCCCAACAATAAAATAAATAAATAAATAAACATTCCTACACAAAATAATTCTCTTAAGCTAAAAGAAGATGAATATATTTGACAGGCACGTCCAAGTATGTATCACCAGTCCAGTTAGCTGTACACCTCTCAAAAAAAGCCTGAATCTCTTGCCTGTGAGTTTTTTCCTCCATTCCTTCAACTCATTGAAATTTTTTTTTGGTCCCATTAATTCACTGATACTATTTCCAAAAGATTGTAAAAGAAATCATTATTTCTATGTCAACTGTCCCTCTTCAAACTTCATCCCACATGATCAAAACTAAATTTTGATTCCATGCTCCCAATAGGCTTTTCCTCCACATTTTGTCTAGGGAGCCTTGTCTCCTCATTCAACTCTTGGGCTTAAGTGATTCTCTTGCCTCAGCCTCCCAAGTAGCTGGGACTACAGGCACCTGCCACAATGCCCGCCCGCTATTTTTTGTTGTTGCAGTTGTCATTGTTGTTCAACAGGCCCGGACTGGGTTCAAACCTACCAGACTCGGCGTGGGCACCATAAGCACTCTGCTACAGGTGCTGAGCCTTGTTCCTTCTTTTGCTTCATGCATCATCCCTGTTGAAATCCCATTTTTCTTTCAAAATTCTGGTAAAATGCTTCTTTCCCACAAAGCTATCCTTATTGTAGAAATTATTACTCATATACTTGATAACATTATGTTTATACTTTTAATATTTCACTCATTAATCTTTGCTTGAGCTATGATATTGCATCTGTGTATATTTTTGCTTTACTTGAGTGTGAATCACTTGAAGGGTCTAGTTCTCTCCAGGTGGGAATTTTCTTACTTCTAATTCATATAATAATTTCAATATTTGCTAAAGATTTTCTATTGACATTTAAATGCTTTTCAAAGATATCATATTATCAAATATATATTTGTCTATGTATGCTAAATATATTTAATTAATAATATATTAAAAGACAGTTTATTTATTGAAAAACAGCTGCAGTGGTGATCCTGATTTTACCCAAAAGAACAGCACATAGTGCTCACTTGACTGTGGGAAGGCAAGGGAAGGTCCACATGTGGATTAAACTAGTTCTGTGGGTTCATAGTTAGCCCCCCATGGAGAAATGGGTTTTGAAAAAAACATAGAACACAGAATAGAAAAATTTTGCATCCTGAAAATTGACTACTTAACAATTAGTAAAACTTCTGAATTAGTGGTACTTAGGAATGGGTAGAGACCGCTATTTTCTATATTGAAAAAGAATATAATTATCACACATCATCTTAATATATAGAAAGAAAGAAATGCCACTTCAGCTGTGCTTTCTTTCTTTGTGGCTTTATCTATTTTCTTACCTCAAAAATGGGGCCTAGTAATTTTCTTTCTCAGTAGCATCATAGATAGAATAGCATAAAAGAGAAAAAAAATAAAAGAAAGAAAAAATTGACTGCCCTTTATGGTTATCAGTGCTGATGAATTTCCTCGGGGGGCATTTCTAAATGCACAAAGCCATTAACACAACTCCATTTGGCGAGAATCTTATTAGAGATCACTTTTGACATGAGCCCCAGACTCAGCCAGAGAGTTTATCTGAGACAATTTGGGGGATTATGTTGCCATTTGAATATTGAGGAAGGAGAGGCTGGGTGACCCGAGAGTCTGGAACTCCTTTCTATCCTAAAGCTCTGGATCTTAGAGAGGGCTTTGGTTCAGAACTTCTGCCAGAGTGAAGTTGTGGTTCTCTGAGAGATGGGGTCATTGTTATTATTCTTCCAGTCTCCAAGGCAAAATACATTGTGTGACCAGCCATGTAGGCAGTGCCAAAAACCACCTGGAAAAGACCCACAGTTGTCCCAGGGCCATGTTGAAATGTGAATCATTGAAACTGCTGACCACTCCACTACAAAACCATGACAATTTTGTTTTTTACCCTCAGCCAGATGATGGTTAAATAAAAGGACCAAAGTGAAGGCATTTAAAGGAAGAATTCAACTTGCTAAAAGTGACATTTATTTTCTTTTGACTTACTATGGCCCACATGATGTTATTCTAACTGACCTATTTAGAAACATTTAAAAGTAATATAACAAGCAGTTGCTGGAGGATTGGCAATTTTCTTAAGCTGGTTCATGCGTCACTCTGCTTTTGTTTGTCCAGCTGCCAGTATAAATTATGATCTGTTGAAGTGGATCTTGCTTGGCGTTCTCTGAAGTTGGCCCGAACATTTAGACAGTCACATGTACCTCTCTGAACAAGTGCATCATTTGATGGACTAATGCAGCTCTGATGATGCACAGATATTCTGCAAGCACAGAGGCAACCACTATTAATGGTGGGAAAATGAAGCAAGGGGAAAGATCAAAGGACATTGAGTTTGTCCAGTTCTAAAAGTTACTCAGTGTGCTGGGATAGTATGACAGCAAGCTCTCCCTGATGTGTCTAGTTATCTGGGATTTCCGATATATTCCCACCAATTCCCTTTACTGCATGTTACTGCCTACTTACCTGACATGTTCCCACTTCCCCTCTCCTCATTGATTCCTTCCCACCCTTCCAAGTCTGCGCCTCCTTCAGGAGTTGGCACATGTTTCTCTGGCAGCTCGTCTGACCACCTCACGCTGAGACTGGCATTGCTGTTCAGTGTGGGAGACTGTGTCCCTTAGTTATAGGCAGCTGTTTCCTTTTGACCCTCCTTTCTTCTCTCTTTCATTACACTAAATTCACAGTCTCTAAAATGTAATTCTGTTACTCCCCTTATGATTATTTTCCCAACCAAGTACATTTAAAAAAATTCAAAAATTGTTAGAATGTGTTTCCTTTTTCTCTTCATCAAAAATCTGTACATTCTCCTGCCATTTCTTTCCTTGCCTTCCCACCTCCCCACGCTGATCATTCTCTTCCTCCCTTCACTCTTGGGCACAAAGAGAAAAGCTCTGGATGTGCTATGGTATGTGTATGTATGTGTGTGTGTATGGTATGTGTATGTATGTGTGTGTGTGTAAAATTGTGTGTTAAATCCATTTGTACATTATTTGTTTTAACATGTTCACTGCCCCATGAGTTGTATTTAACTCATGCTAGTTTTAAGCCCAGGGCCCCCCTGAAGCTGTGAAGCCTCTGCTTATTGTTTTCACTGTCAATCAGCAAGTCTCCCCCACCTTCTGTTACCCTGCTCTAACTGGCCCCCCTAAGCACACCACATGTGCTAGAACATGTTTTCTGATTACCTCAACTTCCAATTGCACATTTTGCCTTGAATGTTTTACCTGGTGGCTCTGTGAAAAAAATTGATACAATAGTAGAGAGTGTGCAGTGAAGTGATATTGTTGCACATACTTAAGGGCTATGATTTAGAGGTTGTCATCAGGGACTGCCAAAGGTCCACTCCAGGCACAACTAAATCCTTGTGGAATCACAAAAGACTCAATTCTCAGAAACAAATTCAGTAAGTATATTGTGGGTCACATACAACTCATGTGGAGTATAGTGTAAAAATTGATTCTGGCACCGTGTGAGTTGCATATAACTCGTGCACAGAAAACAATGTTAAAAATAAGATTGTTCTGTTTTGGAAGTTTCTATTCTATTTGTGTAATAAAATATTGTGGACCTAAGGGAAAAAAATAATTTCTAGTGTGGCAGTCAATGTGTTAATTTTCAAAACTACCCTAATGGGCAGATTATCTCTTCTTTAAAAATAAAAGAATAGGCTTAACAAAGGTTGAGTGATTTGCTGGGAAGCAGTAGAGGTGGACAGGAGAATGGCTCCCTGCTGTGTTGTCTTTCACTTTTCTCCCAAGAATACTGGGTGAACTTGTGGCAAATGTGAGACTGGTACTTGGTCAAGCTTGAGGTATCTTAGAACTAGAAAGAAAGAAGGAAGACTTAGTATATGTCTTATGGCTTAATTGCCATCATCTAGAAAAGAGAAAATATCCCTTCTGTTATAGGATTTCTCAGCATTGGGGTACCACTTGTTACTTTTCAGATTCTTGAGGAGTTGGCTTGAAGATGTGAGTCTTGGTCAAGTGTACAAACTTGGGGGAATTAAGGTATTACACTGATGATGTCATTCCAAGGGCTACATGTACATATAAAAAAATAGGTTTAATAAACAACTGAAAATTACAGGAAGAGTGGGTAATATGACATGATTTCCCCACCACAATATTGGGAAATTGTTCTTTGTACTTTAGTTACTGTTAATCAGAGAGAGATGCTTCACATTGTGGTTTTTGCAGGACAATTTATCTTCAGATGTTAAAGGGGAAGTCACTTAAAAAATAAGGCACCTTAACTTAAAATTTTAGAGGTTTATGTTAATCATAATTCAAGTCTTTTTCTGTAGTTTTATTCCTCTCATATTATAATTATTATTTCTTTTCAAGGCATATGCTCTTTAACTTTTAGAGTCAAAATAACTCAACAACCAAAAGTATTTTCTGAGCTCATATTATGTACCCATTGCTTTTTTTTAAATACTGTGGAATTATAGAATATTATAATCCATGTCCACAAAAAATGCATGGTTGTGTGGTGGTTAGAAGATTAATCCACATAAAATGGAAAAGCAATTATAAAATTGTCAATCAATACAGAATAAAATGGTGCCAGTTATAGGATAGTTCAGAGAAGTGAGATAAATGTTGATTTGCACTTCATCTTGTCTCTAAAAGGATTTGAAACAAAGGATGGATGAGACAACTTGTGGAAGTAGTTTAGGAGGCTTGTGCAAGATCTGAAAAGGTGAAGAGAGAGTGGGGTTAGGTTTATGCCATTGGGGAGACATCTTGACCAAAACCATGGGGCTAGAGCACTGGGCTTCCATTCTGAGACACCCAACCAAACGGGCCTAAGGTTAACAAGAAAGAGGATCAGAAGGCGTTACAGAGAAAGAATGACCTACCTTCATAGAGTAAGAGTCTTTTGAAACTTTAAAAAGAAGGATGATGAGAAGTAAGAAATTCTGATACCAGGAGTTGCTCATATAGGCATTAGGAAAAACTAAAGCAGTTAGTTAAGCATTTACTCGAGTATCTCATATCATCATGAATTACTAAGATGGGGTGGTCAAAGTGCAAACAGAGGTAAATGAGTATAAAGCTTTTTAAAGGGAAAATTGGTAGACTGGTCTACATTAAATATTAGGAATGACTGGATTGGTACTGATATTATTAAATTAGAGACACAGAAGTTGAAAGAAAATATTTTGAAAGTATTTAATAATTGCAGGTATTCCTCATATTTTGTGTTTTACTTTTATTATGTTTCACAGATATTGTATTTGTTACAAATTGAAGGTTTGTGGCAACCTTGTGACGGGCAAATCTATTTTTCCAACAGTATGTGCTCACTTCTGTCTCTGTGTTATGCTTTGGTAATTCCCACAATATTTAAAATATTATCACTGCATCTGTTCTGATGATCTGTGATCAGTGATCTTTGATGTTACTATTATAATTGTTTTGGGTCCCCATGAACTGCACTCATGTTAGACTTTGAACTTGATCAGTAAATCCTGAGTGTGTTCTCACTGTTCCACTGACTGGCTGTTTTCCCATCTCTCTCTCTATTATTGGGCCACTCTATTCCCTGAGACACAAGAATATTAAAATTATGCCAATTAATGATCCTAAAATGGCCTCTTAAGTGTTCAAGTGAAAGGAAGAATGACACATCTTTAACCTTAAGCCAAAAGCTAGAAATGATTAAGCTTAGAGAGGAAGATGTCAAAAGCTGAGATAGACCAAAAGCTAAGCCTCTTGTACTAGTTCTGAATTCAAGGGAAACTTTGTTTAAGTAAATTTAAAAGTGATACACCGGTGAACACATGAATGATAAGAAAGTGAAATGGGTCTATTGCTGATATGGAGAGAGTTTTAGTAATCTGGATAGAAGATCAAAACAGCTACAATATCTCCTTACATCAAAGTCTAATCCAGAGCATTTTGACTCTCTTCAATTATGTAAAAACTAAGAAGAAAGATACAGAAGAAGAGTTGAAAACTAGCAGAGATTGATTCATGAGTTTTAAGGAAAGAGGCCATCTCCATAACATAAAAGTGGAAGATGAAACAGCAAGGGCTCATGGAGAAACTGCAGCAAGTTCTCTAGAAGATGTAACTAAGATTATTGATGAAAGTAGTTACACTAAACAACAGATTTTTCTATATAGACAAAAAGCCTTATGTTGGGAAAAGATGCCATTTAGGACTTTCATAATTAAAGACGAGAACTCAATGTTTGGCTTTAACACTTCAAAGAACAGGCTCACTCTCTTGTTAGGCCCCAGCATAGCTGATGACTTCAAGTTGAAGCCAATGTTAATTTATCATTTAGAGAATCCTGGGGCCTCAAGAATGATGCTCTATCTGCTCTGCTTGTGCTCTAGAAATAGAAGAACAAAGCCTAGATGACAACACATCTGCTTACATCATGGCATATTGAATATTTTAAGCCTACTGTTGAGATCTACTGCTCAAAAATAAAAGATTCCTTTCAAAATATTACTGCTCATTGACAATTCACCTGTCATCTAAATGTTTTGATGGAGATATGCAAGAAGATTAATGTTGTTTTCATGCCTGCTGACCCAAATTCATTCAGCAGGCCATGGATCAAGAAGTAATTGTAACTTTCACATTGTAATGTGAAATATAATGTCACAACAAAATGAGAAATATATTTTGTAAAACTACCAGATAGGTAGAAATATATTTTGTAAAGCAACCATATAGGTAGTGATTCCTATAATAGAGTAAATTGAAAACCTCAAAAGGATTTATCAGTATAGATGCCATTAGGAACATTTGTGTTTCATGAGAGGATGTCAAAATATCAATTTTAACAGGAGTTTAAAAGAAGTTGATTACAGCCCTCCTGGATGACTTTGAAGGAGTTCAAGATTTCAGTGCGGGAAATGATTGCTGATGTGATAGAAATCACAAGAGAACTAGAATTAAAAGTGATGCTTAAAGGTATAACAGAATTTCTGCCATCTCATGATCAAATTTGAACAGATAAGGAATTTTTGTATTGATTAGCAAACGAAGAGGTTTCTTATGATGTAATCTTCTTCTGGCAAAGGTGCTATGAACACAGTTGAAATGACAACAGAAGATTTAGAATATTCCACAAATTTGATTAATAAAGAAGTAGCAGAGTTTTAGAGAATTGCTTCCAATTTTGAAAGTTCTATTGTGGGTAAAATGTCATCATACAGTATTGCATAATCCAGAGAAATCTTTTGTGAAGGAAGAGTCAGTTGATGGAGAAAATTTCATTGTTGTTGTATGTTAAGAAATTGCCACCACCATTTCAACCTTTAGTAGCCAATACCCTGATCCATCAGCAGCCATCAAGATGGAGGTAAGAGTCCTCATCAGCAAAAAGATTACAACTTGCTGACGGCTCAGATGTTTGTCATCATTTGTTTAGCAATACAGTATTTTTAAATTAACATACATACATACATTTAACAGATTGCAGCATAGTATAAACATAACAGTTATATGCAATAGGAAACCAAAACATTTACATGAATGTTTTATTTCAATATTCATTTCATTGTGGTAGTCTGAAAGTGAATCAGTGATATCTGTGAGGTATCCTATAGTCTATTCTGGTATTGCTGAATTTGAATTTATCTGTTAGAAGGTAGAGTATGAAGTTGGAATTTGAGTGAGAGGGACTTAAAGGTAAAGATCTCAAGGTAGTTTTTTCTTAGAGAGGTACTATTGAAAAATAAGGGACCTGAGACTTAAGGCTTACCAAAAGTTACAAGGTAAAATTGAGGATGGGGCAAATTAAGGAACTGTTCTGTAATTAATATAACAGGTACAAAGTTTGAGTCAAGAAAAAAATTTAAAAGTAGAGAAAAGCCACTGAAAATCCTAGAAGAGGAAAGAATACTTGTAGAAGTGATATATGCCTCATTGTGGAAGTGAGGTGCCTCACTGTATCCCTTCCTGAAGTGCAAGAAATCAGAGTTGCAAGACTAAAGATTTACTTTTAAAAGAAGAAAAGACAAGTCTTCTTTAAATAACGAGAGGGGAAATCAATAAATTAGAGAACAGGCATTCACACAAAAACAATGTTTTGAGGTAGAAACGAGAATCAATTTATTCTATGGCTCCATGCTTACATCTTTGGGGGGTCCAGTGGTGATCAAGAAACAGTGTTCTCCTTACCATAATTACTTGGTGAATGAGATAGTTAAATACACTCTAACTGTACAAAAATTTATAACATTCCTCCAAAGTATCATTGTCACCAATGCCTGAGAATAAATTAGAAAAGAAAATTCTTGAGTCCACTCCAGTCCTACTAAATGAGAACTCTGGACCAGTAGTCTTATGTGAATGAGCCCTCTATGTGAGTTTGATAAATGGTAAAGTTTGAGAACTGTTTTAAGACATTGGAGAGGTAAGGCCAATTACAAGCTGTGGGTTGGGTGGGATTGGTGGGTAACATCTATGGCATTCAATGTGTTACATAGCTGACTCAACTTACGATATCAGTGTACTGATGGAAAGGGAAGATTGAAAGTTGCATTTAGATATTATAAATGCATTTTAACCTTAGCCTTTTATACACATTTGCCTTGTTATGTTGCTTATTTCATGAGAGACTCTCAGTTGGGGCATTTCCATTAGTAAAAGGGTAGAAGCTATATCATAGTAGATAGTGGGGAGATTATGTGGTAAGCAGAGACTTGGAATTTCTTCAAAACACACATAATCAGTCACTTACCCATACAACGCCAGCCCACAATGACATCTTCAAAATAGTCAAGGTTATCTAACATAATTATATTACATAGTTTATTATACTATATTCACTCATTTTTAGACAACCTTTAAAAGCAGATAAAGTAGGGTTAAACATAATGTGAATTATCATAGTTATAAAAATGCCAGCTTAGTTTCTTCTTGCCATGCTTCTCTTAGTTATCCCTTCATCTTTTTCTTCTAATTTTCATCCTGTTCTTCCTAATTTCTTTCATTTTCCAAGGTCTGTTGTGTGATTTACCTGTCTACTATCATTTTCTTAAATGGCTAGTACTCTTTCAAGGATTTTACTAGCCTCTTTGTTTTTGAAGATTATCCATACAGTAATTTATGTTAGTCTTTTAAGAATATTTTTGAGAGTCTACTCCTTGATGTTATAATCACACCCCACTAGATCTCATGGGGTTCACTCTGTGTTTATTCCCAAATATACACACCCTCCCATCTAACCACCTACCAACATATGCCCAGGGCCTCAGACAAAAGACTATATATTTAGATTTTGATTTTCCCCCTACATTTACTTCCATGTCTTCCTCCATACAGTTCTTAAATTTTAAACCTTCTTCCTTTCCTGGACTAGAAGAAATACAAACTTCTTACTCACTAATGCTCTGGTGTTGATTGGTTTCTGGACAGAACTTACCTTCACTATGTTCTTTATCCTGCTCTCATCTGTCCCAGTGTTATAAATCCTGACAGATACCCAATTCCCTGTACATGTCTCCAACTCTACAACCCAAGATTTCCAATTGCATATCATTTAAAACTCAACACATACAAATTAAGTTTTCTCTCAAAGGGGAATTTCTTTGAGAGGAATTTCTTCTCAAATACTTGGTCAGAAATATTTTTTCCAAGAATCTAGACTTAGAACTTGTAAGATATTCAAACAGTATTATTGGCCTGCTTTATAAATCTTATTCCTTGGGAATGCCTAATCACTCTGTCCCCAAAGTAGTATCTTTTATTTTTGTCTCTATGCTTAGTTTCTAACAATTTCCTTTCTGTGGAAAGCTCTGTCTTCACCTTCATCAAATTTACTCTTAACATCATTCAGATTCAGCTTAATTTTCATTTCCCATGAAGAATCCCCAGTTGACTTAGTATTTGTAGATTTCCTCCTACTTTAAAATTTCCAGATGACTTTCCTGTACTATGTAATACATGAATATATTTAATTATAAATTATTTTCTATAATTTTTTAATAATTTACTATAAATATCTTATTTGCACAACTAACATACAGCATAAGATCCATAAGAACACAGACTGATAAACTGTTATTATTATTGTTGCTGTTATCTTTAGTGCTAAATAAATGATTGAAAATCAATCATTAATAGTTGATGATTTATGTATGTAAACCTCACTTTTTTTCAAATTAATGGTAAACTTTAATAAGAGATCAGGCTTTGCTCTCAGATAGGTATAGGTTTGTACCTCAGCTCAAGCATTTTCTAGTTTTGTGAACTTGGGTAAATTGCATAATCTCATTAAACCTCAATTTTATTTTAAGTAAAATAGAGATGTATGAAAACTTTCTCACAAGTTATGGATTTCTTATAAGGATGAAATTTTATCTTAGAAGATTTCCTACCATAGGAAGTCTCCATATATCATGGCAACTATTATTTTTATCATTATGTGCTATCATTAACATGGAATACTATTCAGCCATAAAAAAGATAGAGACTTTACATCTTTTATGTTTACCTGGATGGAGTTGAAACACATTCTTCTTAGTAAAGTATCACAAAAAAATGGAAAAATAAATATCCAATGTATTCAATATGAAGATGAACTAATATATAAACAATTACATGCTCATATGAACAATAAAACACAAATATAGTCCAGTATGGGGGCAGGAGGAGGAGCAGGGAGAAGGGGGAGAACGAGGGAGGATGATTGGCAGAAGGATGGAGAGCATTGTGTGATATCACCTAATGGGAACAACGTGAGGGCATATAACATGCCCCTTGGTTGAAGGGTTCTTTTATAACTAGAACTTTACCTGGAAAGTTAGAACAATATAATCTAAAAATTTGCACCCTCATATTAATTTGAAATAATAATAGTACTAATAATAATTTGAGAAATACTGAGCAACATATTAAAATAAATGAGAACAATATTAAAAGAAAAAAGAAAAAAAATTTAAATCATGACCAGTAAGCCCACAAATATTTCAGGATACATAGATAGACAGTCTTATCTAGATTGACAGCTTATGGGACTTTCTCACTACGTTTATCTAGACCTTCTTTATAGTGAAAGGACTGTAGAGAATTGACAACTCTGGTGCACATGACTTTTGGAGAGCACAAGTTTATTCTGGCTGTGTGCCCAGGTCCTGGATTGAGAAAAGGCCATGCTGATATAGCGTTTGTTTATTTATCCAATTTAACAAATATCTTTTGAATGCCTACTATAGGCAAAATCTGAAATGATGCCAGAAATAAGTGCGTTTAAATCTCTCTGTCTACTTGGCCACTACATAGACAAGCTATTGGGTTTTATTTTGATATATTCTTGGCATTTGGAAAATAAATATTTTACTCTGTGTCACTATTGTGTTTTTCTTCTTTTCTAGCATTAACTTTATCATAATAGGCTGTAGTAGAACTTAAGAACTTATCATTATAAGGTAACTGCAACATTTCTTAGTCTTTTTCCCTCTGTTTTATAACCAACCAACCATACCCCAACTCCAAACATCTGGTTTTAAAATGCTTTTAGTTCTTCATGTGTTTCACCAGATATAACCAATATTTCATACCAGCATTTTCCACTATAACTATACCGTGTATCACCTCACCAAGAATGGGATTCTGTGTACTTTCTGGAGCCATAAGATTGTAAATTTGATTATACAGTCTTTCAGACCTATTAAAACACCATGGATCTACAATTTTGTAGTGGAGAACAGCACAGCTCTCTGACTGGCTATTTTGCTGACAGCAACAGAAATGCACTATTTGAAGAGTTCTTTTCTGCTTGTTTTTCTTTGGGATCAACAAAGTTCAGATTGATGAAGTCTATTTCAGCTTTGGGATTCTGCTTGTTTCACCAGACACTTTGGTCTTTTTAAGAGCTTTGCATTTATAACCCAACACTTCTGAAGGATATATAGTAAAGTTAGAGAAAAATATGTGCTTGTTCTAAGGATTGAATAGAAAACTAAAGACTTAAGGCCACTGTCTCTTGATCCAAGGCCGTGAATCTACAGGTGCAATTGCTATTGTGTAGTAGCAACATGTATGTTGATTAAGGTCCTCATTTCTCAGTTGAATTGGAGGATGAAAGAATAGCCTCAAACGCAATACAACAAGGAAGGTAGAGAAGGCCCATTTCTCAGCCCTACTATGAAACCAATTTATAGCTTTCTTATAAAAGCTATAACCCAATTATAGCTCAAGAAGAAGGGGAAGGGTAGAGGGAGGGGAGAGGAGGGAGAAGAATGGGGTAATTGGTGGGACCACACCTATGATGCATCTTACAAGGGTACATGTGAAATTTACTAGGTGTAGAATATAAATGTCTTAACACAATAACTAAGAAAATGCTGTGAAGGCTATGTTAACCAGTTAGATGAAAATGTTTCAAATTATATATAAAACCAGCACATTGT
>CAUYPK010086419.1:0-18502 GCA_963574355.1 Loris lydekkerianus | reverse complement strand
TGGTATAGCTCGAATCCTCCAGGTTACTTACTAAATTTCCATCCTTTAACTCTCCTTCTGAACAGGAGCCTCTGTGGAAAGCTGGCTTCAGTCCGCCATCTTGTCTCCGCCCCTCCCCCCCCCGCCTTTTTGATTTTCTTTTTTCTTTTTGAGTTTCACTCTGTCCCCCTGGGTAGAGTGCTATGACATCATAGCTCACAGTAAACTCAAACTCTTGGGCTCAAGAGATCCTCTTGCCTCCACCTCCCAAGTCACTGGGGCTATGGGCACCCACCACAACACCTCACTAGCATCCTCTTTTGGGGAATAGACATTCTATTATTTACATTTATGCTGTTTCAAAAGGCACATATATATTTATTGGCCGTTAGGACTTATGTGATTTGCCTATTCATATTATGTGCCCACTTTTTCTTAGCTTGCATGTCTTTTTTGAATTATTCTTTAAATATTATTTATTTATATAAACCCTAGTCTGCCATCTACAATGAAAATTTTCTATTATACCTCATTTGTATATTGTCTTCATTTATGTTAGTACATTCCTTAAAAAATTTTTAGATTTCAATATAGTCAGGACACCCCCAGATATTTTACAGCTTCGGGATTTTCTAAGTTAGTTAACAAGATATCTCCAAACTCTCATTTATCATGTAGTCCCCTAAATTTTCTTAAAATATTTTTTAAAAATTATTTTTGTATACCCTTCAAAAAGAAAGCCATCATTTATTTAAAAATAAACAGGTACCACTTACTCTTCCAACACATTATAGAAATACGTACATACACACAGACTTTCTCTCTTTCTCTTTCTGTCTCTCTCTCACATATACATGTATTTGGATCTACATCTGTATTCCCCATTCTATTACTCATAAATAGCTGTGTAATATACACCAACATCATTTTAGTATGCTATTTTATATTTTGTTACTCTATGTAATTTTATATTTTGATAACTTAGTTTTATATTTTGGATGTGCTAATTGAGTTATCAAAATATAAAATTAAAACATTTAGGTTATTAATATGTAAAATTAATATAAAAGATGGGATAGCTTGTTAACCAACTTTTCATCATTTCGTAGCTATCTTAGACAGCTATCTTTCCATTTGAACTTAAAAAATTAATTTTTGTATATGGCAAGACACAGGGATCCAGTTTGATTCTCCTACATGTGACTACCCTATTTTCCCAGCACCATTTATTGAATAGGGAATTCTTTTCCCAGTGTATGTACATTTTCTTATGTTGATGTGAATTTTATTTAATTATCCTTACTTTTTTGTGTTGGTTTTGCAGTCATTGTTGTTTGTGTGGCAGTTGGGCTATGTGGGTGAATTACTATTTTCTTTCATCTAAAATCAGGGCTCAGGTTGTGCCATCTTAAATGGCAAAGTTACACTGATCTTTGCTTCTGAGTAATGGTCTCTTGCTTAGACAACAGGAGGCAATCTTTATCATCTTAGTCTTTTTTGTGCAGATTTAAGAATTAAGAGGAAAAGAATATCAAACTGAATGAGGCAGGAAGCAGTGAGAAGAGTTAGAGATTGGGGGGTAGGAAAGAAAACCTGGATTTGAGGAACAACAACAAGAAAGATTTCCTTTCCAAAGAACCTATACCGCTCAGGGTGAGATACACAAGATTAGGGAGAGATGGGGCTGAGGGAGAGGAGCTGAAACTGGAAGCTACTAGAATAAACCAATTACTTTTTGAAGCCTGTACCATCTTAACTGAATCGAGGAAGATTGTGACCCTCCTGGACTGATGTGTCCAGGTGTCCCTGTAAACCCTAGCACCTGTTCCTTGTCCCGGTGCCATATATGCTCTGCTAGCAGGGCACAGCAGACAGGGTAGTTACAGGAGCACTGAATGTGGTTAAAAGGAATCCTGTCTAATGAGTGCTTATTGGTGTCAGGAGTTTCTGTGGCCTGGAGCAAAGGAAACATCATCTGAACAACAAAGATTTGGGATCCTTTACACAACATTTCTTAAAAGTGATTTTGTTTAGCCTGAAAGCTACTTTTGCCAAAGTTATGATGCAATAGATTCAAGAAAATATTAATACATAGAAAAAGTAAAAACATCTCTTAGAGGGTATGAAATGTGATGTTGAAATTAAGATTTAAAATAAAATTTATTCTGCTTATAATAAGACATATAAACACTAACACTTTAAAAAATGTGAAATAACATAGCTCAACTTTAGCTATGAATAGGGAAGCATAATTCTGAAAAATAGAACAAAGAGCTGGTCAGTCTCTAAGCCTTAATGTACTTTGAATTATAAAAGCTGAGACACTATGAATATGTGGGAAATATTACAAAATGTTGCAGTTGAGTATATCCCCTCAGCTGTCTATAATTAATTTGATAATACCTGTCTTTGCTTTCCCAATATGTTTTTCAATCACTGAATTATACCTGGGAGGGGGGAGATTTTCTCCCAGTATTAGTCATAATTCCTGATTGAATTCGTGGAGTAACTTTTTTTTCTATATATGCTTCATGTTGTATCCTTTTTATGTCTTAGCAAATTTTTAAACACATAAAAGTTCCTTTAAAAATAAAATGTTTTTGTAAATATGAAACAAGTACACAGATTCAATCTTCCTCTTATTTTTTCTATATCAAAGAGACACTGACCTACCCTAAGGTCACATGGACACAGGAGCCAATCTGATAGAGTCCTCAAAGGGCAAAATTGCAACAATTTTTGTTAAAAAGATAAAAATAATATTATCAACCACAGAGTAGAATAAATATCTATGAATCTCTACTTATATAAATGTTTAAATAAATTGGCACATAAATAAATGAGGGATAAGGGACAACTCTTCCTTACAAAAGGTTTCTAATTAATAACTATAGAAGGAATAAGAGAGACAGAAAATCATGCTCAGAATGCCACACTGATAATTTCTGAAAATAAATTTCACCAATGACTATTGAAATTAGTGGGTAAAATTTAACAAAGAACAAGATATTTGCATGCCCCAAAGCATTTCCCAAAATATTTATTATTCATTGCAAAGGGAAATTTAGTGACTTTACATTGAAGAAAACTGGCAGATATCACTTCACCCCTGTAATCAAGATTAGCATCACCACTAAGAAATACATTGGCAGCTTGCACCATCCTGATGTGAGGAACTGGGGGCCACGTGACTTTTGAGTATTTTTTTCTTAAAATGTATAACCTCCATCTAATTATGAGAAAACATCACAAAAACAACATTTAGAGATATTCTGCAAAATATGCGGCCAGTACTATTTAAAAGTCAAGATCATGAAAGACTAGAACTTTTGCAGATTGGAGGAGACTAAGGAGACATGACAGGTAAATGCACTATGGGATCCTGGAAGAGAAATAAAACAGGCATCAGTGTAAAACACTTGTTTAGATCCAAATAAAATCTGTAGTTCAGTTAATAGTATTGTACCAGAATTAATTTCCTAGCTTTATAATTATACTATGGTTATGTAAGATGTTTGCCTTCAGGAAAGCCAGGTAAAGGGTACACAGGAAATATCTACTAAGTTGATAACTCTTCTGTTATTCTAATTATTATTATAAAATCAAGTTAGCAAAGTAAGTGTTTACAAACTTCCTATCAAAAGGTTTTCTTACCATCCAAGGAGGGAATTCAGTAATCTGTGTCTTGTAAAAACTCTCTTTCCAATGCAGTTCAATAAATGTTCTCTTTATCACAAGGAATTAATGACATGTAAATCCACTAAGACCCCCTAGAAAGAAATATTTTTTTTCAATTTTATTGACTGGCATCTTCCAAATATCTAGAAGAGCACTTTTTGTTTAATAAACATGCATCAAATAAATGAATAAATAGCATTATGAATGAAATCCAAGCCAGTGGCATGGAAGGGCATGTTCTGAGTCCATGGAGCATGGCAGTGCCCAAATAGCCCAGCCCTGTAGATCATGTGATGGGCAGGACAGAGGTAATGACAGCAAAGTCCACAGGTTAAAGGGAGTTGAGAGAGCAAAGGTATGTGATGCCGGCACCAAGGCATTTTTCATTGCTTTGATGCTCCTCTTATACTAAAAGAAGATGATGGAAGGTAAACTGACCTGGCAGCTGGCTCTAATAATAACTACCCACAGCTGGTTGGCTGGGTAGCAGATGAGGAAATTTTCTTGGAAAAGTTCTTTTCAGACAAAGTCTTGGGTAATTGTTACACATGGCTGAGATCTCATTATATAGTGGAAGTGATCTTGGTTTCTGTTAATGTACATTTTAGAGTCTACTGGAGACTGTGGATTAATTCCAGTGAGTTTATAAAAATTCCCTACCCTAGAATATGCCGTCAATATCAACTGCCAATTTTGAGAAAGGTCACTGTGTTGTTTTATAACATACTTCAAATAAAGAATTGTGGCAGTTATGGCAAATCATATCACACTCAGACACACACATGCATTTTGCTCAGGAAACTTTGTGCTCAGTAACTCAAAGGCTAAGTTAGCTAATAAACAAGAGTAAAAACTATTTATTTTGATGGCAAATATGTAGGCTCCTTCCCCTGGGAGGAAGGTCTTCCAGGAGAGCACCCCAGTACCTTGACATTCTCTGTATCTTACTTTTTGCAACACTATTGTATTTTTCAGAAGTATATTCACATCACATTAATTAGTTACATCACTGCTATAGTTTGGATATTGATTTTTAAACCTCATTTTGAAATTTAATCCTTAACGTTGTAGGAGGGGGTCTAATAGAAAGTGATCGAGTCATGGAGGCAGATCTGTCACGAAAGGCTTGGTGCCATGCCCTTATTAATGAATGAGTTCTCGTTTTGTTAGTTTCCATGACAGCTGATTGACAAGAAGAGCCTGGCACCTGCCCCCCTCTCTTGCCATCTCTTTCACCCTGTGATCTCTGCACATACCACCTCTCTGCCCCCTTCCACCTTGAGTGGTGGTTAGCAGAGGCCCTCCCCAGCTGGCGTCATGCTTCTTGTAGAGCCTGCAGAATCTTGAGCCAAATAAACCTCCTTTCTTTATAAATTACCCAGCCTTAGGTATTCCTTGATAGCAACACAAATGGACTAAGAGAATCACAAGTAGTTATTTAATTCCCTTTCTTGGAAACAAAAGGCACTTTTTAAAAGTCTGGGTAACTTCCTGCTTTGTCCCATGCATAAGGATAGCATAAACAAGCCATTTTATGAAGACTGAAGGGTTGATGGTGCCATGATTTGTTTTCACACATTACAGTGGAACTTTAGAGCACTTTTTTCCTTTCTGTGCTTCTATGTCATGTTGGCAAGTGCAACAGCACAACGTCTGTGAGCTATTCCAAATGACTGAACGAATAAAGCTGATGTTTTGCATGTAGACTTGGAAAGTGAATACCATGTCAAATACTGTCAACTATGGTATGTTCTGGGAAGAAACATTCAAACTACACTAAAGACTAAAGTATGTTTAGAAAAGAAGTAAACATTCGTGAATGAAAACTCACCATTTTTTATGCTTGGAAATGTGAAAAAATCTACATTAAAAAAGATAGTATAAAATAAGCTTGTGCTGTGTTACTTCTTTCCTTCTGATAAAGAATTGGTACAGTCTCAAACCTAATTCAAAACTTGGGCTTTTGTTTTTAACCCCCAAAAGGTACTAGGAGGAGAATGTGGAAAGGCAATGATATTCTATCTCATTTTCTTTTCTGTGTGCGGTAAGTAGGAATCATTTAAATGTATCTAATTGAGTGAAGTGAAAATAAATTGCAAAGCAAAAATATAAATATATATATAGTTTACTCTGTTCTTTGTGAAATTAACAATGATAACTGCCATCCTTAAGCAAAGGGAGAGAAAGTCTTTGTTTTTCTAAGTTCTTAAATGTCTGCCGAAATACATTTTGAAACTATTTGCCTGTTTGACATTTGAGAAAGATATCACAGTGTTCTAATAGATCAAGAAAAAAAATGAAGCTTTATGAAACGTAATTTTTAAGCTGTTTGATTCTGTGGGCTAGCTGTGTACTAATTTATTGAATATACACGAAGTGCCTACTTTGTAGAACAAATGTTCTAGGCACTGGGGACTATAATGAGATTAAACGCACATTAAAACCATTCCTCATTCACCAAGTTGTAAAAATTAAAGTCTGAAGCCACCAAGGCTTGTGAGAATACGAAACAAAGGAACTTACACTGTGGAAAGAAAGGTCCACGGGCCAACAGTTCAGCACAATCAATCATTATTCATGGATTCAGTATCTACAAATTCACCGACTCACTAAAATTTATTTGTAACTCCCAAATCAATGCTTGTGGCACTTTTGCCATCCTTCAGGGCTGTGGAAGTGCGAGTTGCCTGACATAGACTACCCACTGGGCAGTAACATTCTCTCGTCTTCTTTTAGTCCTCAGACTGTAAACTTGTCCTTCTTGTAACCTATCTGGTGCCCTTTTCCCCACCACATTTTTGTTCCCCCTTTGTGTGTGTTTTTGTTTTGAATGTATTGCCCAAAGATAGTGCTGGAGTGCTCTGGTGTTTTTGTGTGTAAGAAGAACAGTGATGTGCCTTACAGAGAAAAATACATGTGTTAGAGCAGCTTTGCACAGGCATGGGTTACAGTGCCGTTGGCTGTGAGTTTAACATTTATGAATCAACAGTATTTATTAGATAAGGTATCTTCAAATAGAAATACATGTAAAGTTAGTGTATGTATTAATAATTTGTTGACAAAAATGTTGTGATTAGAGGCCCACAGAGGAGTGATGGCTCAGTATTTAACAATTTAGTGTTTATAGCAACTTCAAAGAATACCACTAACACAGGTAACAAGAATCTACTATATGTTCGTATTCCTAGGTACAATATCACTTATTAGCAATGACTATTTCTGCGAGAGAAGCAAAGCTTCCCATTTGGTGGTATGATCCCTTATTTACAACAAAACTATCATTCAAAGAAAGTGTGAGCTTCTGGACTTTGCTTTCATAAAATATACACACACATGTACGCGCGCGCACACACACACACACACATGGTATTATCTACTCTGAGCCCTTACAGACATTCTGTCAGGGAGGCACCCTTGACTTGAACTTGAGTAAGTAAGGAGAACCAGAGGACTAATTGCGCACCTCCCATTACCAGTAAAACTTTGCCCTTTGGCCTAATTCCAACTAATAGAAAGATGCTCCTATTTCTAACTTTCAGCTTTCTTTTCTTTTGCATCACACTGGAACTCAAACCCCAAGTTCCCATAGCACCCTTCTCTGTGAGAACATTCCATGATTCTGACATTTCATGTTCAAAATTAAGGAAAGAGTAACTTGGAAAGGGAGACAGATTTTTTATTTTTGCAATTTTTAAATCATCACTGGATCTTGAGTATAAGTGTTTTTAAGAAAAATGTATTACAAAATTGAAAATAATAATAGCAACTAAAATATTGATTTTCTCATATGTGCTCAGTGCTGTGCTTTCATCTTATATTGGAAATTTTATATAATTCTCACAAATACTAAGAGATAAGCATAAAGAGCATCTACCTTTTAGAGAGAAGGAAATTGAGGTTAAGTAAATGTTCCAGGTCAAATAGCCAGGATGTGGTCGGACTTGAAATTGAACCTGGACATTCTAATTTTAACTTGCTCTCTTAAGCCACTATAGTTTGCTTCCTCCCATAGGATTATAAATGTTCCAGTCAAACCTAAGACTTGAAACTCCCTTGACAGAAATACTCATCTCAGACCCAATAGAGCAGAGCTTTGCTTTGCTTAGCAGGACTCAACTACTTG
This sequence comes from Loris lydekkerianus, assembly GCA_963574355.1. Lineage (NCBI taxonomy): Eukaryota > Metazoa > Chordata > Mammalia > Primates > Lorisidae > Loris > Loris lydekkerianus. The sequence goes on along the minus strand of CAUYPK010086419.1, from coordinate 10,722 downwards.
CCTGCTTCATCCACACCACAGGAGTGTGGGATCATTTTCTTCTCTAAGGGGGAGAGAGGGGCAACTAATCTAACAAGCTCTTTTTGTTATATAAACAAAGACTAGAATTATTATTCTCATTTTCAGAAATTAAGTGGGTAAAATGGAACCACTTATGTCCCACAGAGGACAAAATTGAAGAGACGGAGACATCCAAGGCTCTGGGTGGGGAAAGCTGGCTGTCTTTTTAAGGGTGTGTTCCCTGATCATGAGCATGGGGCCAGAGAAAAGAGTAAGCTTCCCATAGGTCGCTGTTGAAGAATGAGATTGTGCTTCTATTTTCCCTAGTCTGGAGTCTCTGGAGTATCCCTGTGTTTATACTGGTCACATTTCAGCCACATTTCAGGATTTAGGGTTTCTCCTCTTTAATATACAGGGTGCCCCCCAAAGTCACCAAATATGGGGAAATTAGGAAATTGTAGATAAATGTACAAAATTCACAAAATAATTACAAAATTTTATAAAATATTCTTTACATGTTGACCATTTCTTTGTAAAGTTTTGTAGTGAATATTTTGTAAATAAAGGCACATTCATCTACAGTTTCACCATTTCCCTCTGAATGGTGACTTTAGTGGTGACTTTTGGGACACCCTGGATATGCCTAGCAGAAACCTCCTAACTTACCTAAACAGAGAGATTCTTGAAATGCCCACATACTGGTTATTTGAGAAGTCAGGCACCTAACGAGCAAGAGGCCTATCCAAGCGGAGTGCTAAGTCAGACCACCTGAGAGTGAGGTTTTTGTTGGTTACATGCAAAGGGGTGACCTATGAAGATATCAGTAATTTGAAATACTCCCTCAACTTAAGCATTAGAAAATTACTATTGGTTTTAATTGTTTAGAACATTGCGCTCCAGCATATAATCCTGTATGCAAGTTCATGTTCTCTTACAATGCATCATGTACCCATGAATGCACATACTCATAACATATAGGCCATGGCAATATGTTTACTAAAAACCTCTGAATTTGTGCAGACAACTTATTACTGATGTCTGTTACCTAGATATTGGAAATCAGGAGAATAGATCAGTTACTAGGTAAACCAGATAATACATCTCGGTGAGGTATTATCAAGATGGTCACCCTGTATAAAAGGGGTTTGATAGATGAGACCAGTTGTAGCATGCTTAGTGTTTTGAGGGTATAAGGGATGGAAAAAAAAAAAAATCTAGGAAGTGCAAAAAGAGGCTCTACTTCATCCAGCAGGGATAGGTCAGTGTAGTGTGCTTTTTCTCTGTGTTGGCTTTTTGGAGGGTGCCAGAATCTAGACACTGCTAATCAGGGAGGCACATCACTACTGAGAATTTTTAGCCCAGGTATCTCCGTGAAGATGATGAAGTGCCTATTGAGAGCAACCCTGAATGCAGGACAAAGTGGCACCATGACCTGCTGCCTTAGTCCTGGAGGTGTTGATGCTGCTGCAGATGGAGGAACCAGCTTGCTGGAAGGGCTGGACACCTGCGGGGGGAGACCCTGGCACCTTGCTATCTCCTCCCCGAGCACTTCTGGCTGGTCAGTTTCATGGATGATGCCTTGCTGTCTCCTCCACCTGCACTTCTGACTGGTGGATTTTATGTCAGTTTCCAAGGCCTGAGAGTTCACTGGACAGCTGGCTGTAACTGACAAAACCCAGGCCCTAGCACAACAATTGCCCACTGACTACTATATAATCCCCTGAGCAAAGAGCCCAAGGACAGACCTGAAGAAGGAGCAGGAGAGCTTGTTCCCCTCCTGTGTTCTCTCTGCCAGGAGGTTTGGTTTCTGTAGTTGTTGTAATTTTTGTTCTTATGAATAAATCCTGATTTACCACTGATCCTGTGGTCTGTCGATTCATTCTTCCAATCGCTGAGACCAAGAACCTGAAACTCTGGTATCAACTCAACCAAAATTTCCACCAAGAGCTGTTTGTAGTTTACACAGGCTACACAGAGACACGTGGTACCTCAGACAGACCACACTTTGGTACAACCTAAAGTAGATATTCTAAAATATTTGTTCCATATTTTATTTACCATGAAGGCAGAACAGAGAAGGAAATCTACTGGTGATAGCTTCTCTTTCACCCCTGCAATTTATCTCTGGCCTTAAATCCTATTCCTTGTTTTGAAAAACTAGATAAGAACATTTTTAGAGCATTTATTCATATTCAGGCGTGCTGATAGGTGTGTCTCGCCTATATACCAAACTCCAAAGGGCTTATTCAAGAATTTCTACCACTAAGTGCAGAGGTCTTTCTAGAGTTAATTCATAGTTCCAGAAATCTCCTTCTCCTGTGAGACCCCTGACTAGCTCTCCATCGTATTACTCATTAACTTTGTCACAATCACCCTGACTAGAAGTCCTATCCATTCATCGTTACTGACGTTTACTTGCTCCTGAGTGGGTGAGGACATTCAAACCCCACGTCACCTTGTTTCCCTTGTTGCTGGCTCTCTCCTGTGACTCTTATGTCTGCAGTGTTTCATTTGTGATGGGCTGTTGTTTTCACATGTCAGGTCTCTGGTGATAATATTTATATAAGCTTTAATCTTTGCATCTGCAAATGTTCAAACTCACGGTGAAGGTTCTTTTTCTGAAGGTTGCTTTCCATCGTGCTTAGACACAGTACACTCCTGATTTTCCTGTTGATCTTTGAGGAAGTTTTTGTCATTTTATTTTACCCCACTAATATTTTCTGTGCCTAAATTTTGTTTCTTCCTACCAGATTCATTCCCTCTGTCCTTTGTGCAGGTGATAATGACAGGGGTATTTTGAATACCCTGTCTTTTCTTTCTTGAGGTCAAGCTGAGAAAGCTTTCTTCCATTGCTCTGTGCCACATGGTTCTCCTGTATCACTTACAGGCATTATTATGCCTTCCCAGCTAATTAATAATACAATGATGTTATTATGTTAGGTCTAGTATGGTTTTTGGTACACATAAACTCATAGCTCATAAACTCATACAACTTCCTGTGAACACAATGACAAAAATCTTCCACTGAGAGGAAGACCAGGACTATTTTTCTTATTTTGAGTCTGTAACAGTAACAGACACTCTTGTAACAGAGAAACCATGAATTTTTAGATTTCCTCACATCAGATGTTCTTTGCTATGTTCTGTGCTCTCAGTAAATTCTTCTGCTTGTTAGAGAATTACACAGATTCCGAATCTTTTGGCAAAGCATTTCAAGGCAAGTGATTAAGTCTCTAAACTGTAAAAGCATAACTGTGAGTGCATTCTGCAGGCCATCCTTTCCAAAGGTCAGGGAAGTTAGGCTCGACCAAGCTTCGGCTCACACCCCCCGTGAGGAGTTCTGATGCTTTGCAGATCCAAGATTCTGATGGTTTGAATCCTGGGAAGGGGAATTTGGTCACGTAATCTCATTCCTGAGACTTAACTTCCACTAGCAGAAAAGCTCAGCAAAGCAGCAGGTCACGTAAACTAATGCGTCCTGAAGACTTCAGTGTAACTAGGCTGGGAACAACTACGAAATAAGAAGAGAAGAAAGCCTCAGGGCTCATGTTGACTGAATTCTGTGTGTTAGATCCAAAAGAAGTCTTAAGTAATTATAGAAAATGTCTCCTTAATTAATTCAGTTTTCATTAAAGGAATTGGTTTAAGCCAATTTGATCCAATATACTTTCTTCCGTCCTGATTTGTATTGAGGTCAAACTGCCACATAGAAATTTCATGCATTTATGCTGTGCAACATAAAGCTTTGATACACATGTACAGTGTGGAATGATTTCCACTATCATGTTAATTAACATATCCATCACGTCACATAGTTACTTTTCATGCATATGTTGAGATACTCAAGGTGCCCTCTCTTAGCAGATTTCAAGTTCATGCTGCACAATAGGTCTCATGTTGCGGTTGCAAGTTTGTGGCCTTTCATCAGCATCTCTCCATTTCCCTTACCAAGGAGGCCCTGGCAACCACCCCTCTTCTCTGTTTCTCTACATTGACTATTTTAGATTCTACATATAAGTGAGATCATGTAGTATTTTTCTTTCTGTGCCTGGTTTATTTCAATTAGTATAATGTACTTCAGGTTCATCTATGTGTCACAAATAATAAGATTTCTTTCCTCTTTAAGGGTAATACTCTATTGTGTATGTATGTTATATGTTTGTGTGTATGTATGCAAAATGTTTTCATTACACACTCATCTGTTGAGGGACAGGTAGGTTGTTTCCTTATCTCAGCTATTATGAATAATATTCGAATGAACATGGGAGGGCAGATGTCTCTTTGAGAAAGCGATTTTACTTAATTGAGAATTAAGTGAGGAATCCCAGAAGTGAGATTCCTGGGTCATATGGCTGCTCTGTTTTTAATTTCTTGAGACACCTCCATACTGTTGTCTGTAATAGCCATACTAATTTAAATACCCACCAACAACATATGGGTTCCCCTTTCTCACTTCTTTGCCAATACTTATTATCTCCTGACTTTTTGATAATAGTCATCTAACAGATGTGAGATGATATCCCAATGTTGTTTTGATTTGGGTTTTCATTATGATTAGTGACGTTTGGCAAACATCAAATATATATTCAAATACATCAGATATATATATTCAAGTGTATCTGTTGACCTTTTGCCTTACCATTTTGGGGAAAATGTTGATTCAAGTCCTTTCCTGTTCTAGAAATGGTTTATTCTGATGCAGTCCCATTTGCTTATTTCTGCTTTAGTTGCCTACGCCTTTGGTGTTTTATAGTTTCATGTGTTTTCATGTTACTAATTAACATTCTTTTATTTCAGCTTGAATAACTGTCTTTAGCATTTCTTATAAGACAAGTCCAGTAGTAATGAATTGCCTTGCATTTTCTATTTGTATGAAAAAGTTTTCATCTCTCCATTTCTGAAAGAGAGCTTTGTCAGAGAAAATATTCTTGGTTATGCATTTTATTTTTCTCTCAGCATTTTGAATATATGATCTGGCTGTCTCCTATACTGCAGTGTTGCTGCTAAAAAATATGTTGCTAACCTAAAGGAGCTACCCCCATACATTAGCCTCTTTTTGCTTGCTGCTACCAAAAATTCCCTCTTTGCCTTTGATTTTTGACATTTTGATTATAGTGTTTTCTGATCATGTCATCTTTGTGTTGAATCTCTTTAGAGATTTTTAAGCTTCATAAACATGGATATAAATATCTCTCCCTAGATTTTGTGAGTTGTCAGCTTTATTGTTTTAATTTCTTGTGTTTGATCAAGTGTGATGCTCTAGCCTTCGTTTCATGTTAATCACAGTAATTCAGTACAGTATTTCTGTTCATTTAAAAAAAATTCTATCTCTTTATTGAAACATTGATTGTGTTCATGTATTGTGTCTCTGATTGTTTTGAGCTGTCCATTGGATCTTTCCTAACTTGTTGAGCTTCCTTGAAATAATTATATTTAATCTTATCAGGTAATTTATTGATCATTATTTTTTGAAATATGAGCTTAATTTGTGGAATATTATTTTGCCTCTTTGATGGTGCCATGTTTCCTTGATATTTCATGTTCCTTAAAGTCTTACATCGATATCCTTACCTTTGAAGAAGCAGTCACCCCTTTCAGTCTTTACTAGCTTCAGGAGAAAAACACCTTCATTGGTGAGGCTAGCTCTGGATTCTGAGACCTTCTCAGAACTTTTCTATGGAAGTTCCTTCTCCATACTTCTTGTTCTTTCTTGGAGTTAAATTCTTAAAATTCCATGCTTTCTTTCAGTCACAAAAATCCAGGGCAGGTGCTAAGAAATTCCTGTTTGTTTTTGCCAGGGTGATGTCCCCAAATTTTTACATTTGTGTGCCTTCTTCAAATACCACAGGGTTGAGCTGGCTATGTGAAATATTTTCACCCACTGTTCAAGTGAGTACACCAGGGAACAATCATTCCTTGTCCATTGCTTTTAGCTTCACAAGAACTAAACATAACCCCATGGAAGTTACACTCAAGGAGCCAGCCTATGGAGGTGGGAGGTAAGTCATGTGAATTATTTGGATTGTGGGGGCCAGTTAGGGGGCCCATAGTAAGGTATTTCAAGTGTCTTATGGATGGGGTTCCTGATGGCAACGGTGGGGCAGTTAGTTGGGTTTGTGCCCTTCCTTTCCTATTCTCAGCCTCTCCCTACCACTCAACTATGCCATTCACCTTAGTATTCTGGGTGGGGCAAGGAAAAAAGTCCTCAGGGACAGCGTCCCACACATCTAGAAAATACGGCACTCACTCACCATGTTCTCACTTTTCCCTGTGGGAGAAAGGGGATGAAGAGGTCTCTTTTGGCATTCCACTGTGCCACTTTGAGGACGGGATAAGGCAGGTAAAGTGAAACCATGCTTTTTGCCCTCATTAATGTATCTGTTCTTCAATGTCTTCCTCCAATGTTGTGCTGGAACTTCTCTGTTGGACTCCTGAACTCCCATAAAAGTACTCTTCCACAAAAGTAGTTATCAAAATCTTCACTTCTGGAGTTGATGATGGTAGTAAATTCCTATTTTACCATCTTGCTGGTGTCACTCCCAGGTACGTCTCCCTGTTGAAAATTCCCTTTTTAGAACTAATTCAGTGTACTTTTAACTGCTGCATAAACTTTTCCAGACCAAACTATTACCCCAAACTTCGTGAACAACCGTGTGCCAAATTAGTAGCTTTCTATGTAATTTATGTGTTCATTTCAATTTCAGTTTCACTGTCAATTCATTTGTTATTGCTTCAATCCTAAATTAATGAGGCAAGTTAGAGCTGGAAAATGTCAAATCATCTGAGGGCATCATTCTTTTCTAAGGTCATATAAAATGAAAGAATACTCTTGTCATAATTCAACAATTCATCCCATTTTATAGAGTCATAACATGTTGGAGCTGGTAGGTTTGTAAAATATCATCAAATCCATATTTATAGGTAAGAAAGCTGAAGTCCAGAGAGGTAAATTGAATCAGCCAGGTTTCTGTAGCCCATTGTTTCCTTCACTGTTTCCAGCTTTATAAGATCAAGATCTAAATATAACCTTTAATTCATCTATTGCGACACTGTATACCCTCCACAGGCAGGTTTAGGGACTCCCCATTTTTCAAATTATCCCATTAGAGCAAAGTAGTACTTGAATTGCTTCAGTTAACCTTCTTAACACTACAGATACCATTTACTTAAGGATTGCTATTTGCCAATAATTATGTTAATAGTTTCACATGCATTATTGTATTCAATTGCCATATAGGTAGGACAGCTGAGGCTTTGAAAGTTAACTGCTTTCCCAAAGTAGCATAGTCATTAATGTGGGAAGGCAGAGTTCAGAGACTTGGGAACTGCGCTCCCAGCCACTGTGCTGCCCAGCCACTGTGCTGCCCTGCCTCATGCCCGGGTTTGAATGACTCTGCTTACCCAGATTAGAAGCTTCAGAACTGACCTCTGGGCTCACAGCTCCACCCTCCTCCAGTACTTTAATTTTATTAAAGAGGTTCCTGCCAACAAGTCTCTAAGCCAGAATCTTCTGTAGAGGTCCAAATCGGTAGGATTTATTGTCTCTTTTGATGCCATTCTGAATTCCTGCCTAGACAATCTGTCACGCTCCACACCGAGAACTCTGATTTGGCAATTTTGCCTGTTCTTCCCAAGCTCCACAGCCTAACGGCTGGAACACTGCTGCTCTGAGCAGGGCCCAGGCAGCGATGCTGACTCAAAACTTTTACTTACTGATAATCTGAGGAGTAAAGGAAGCTCTGTAGGAAACGAGACTAGAGACAGACAGGAGCCAGGTCTTCAGCACAATTCACATCATGAGGAGTTTGGACTGGGTCCTTAAGGTGATGGGGGCACCTCTATCTTGTCAGCCAAGAGTGACAGGCCTGAGTTTATGGGGTTATCAGAAACAGAAAGATATCTCTAGAAGCGTGGAGCAAATTTAGAAGAAGACTGAGGCAAACGGTCCTTCTATTCCCCTTTGGCTCCCCAAGTTCACTGCATCAGAGTAGAACTTGAGTTCATTTTGTGGACTGAAATCCTCTCCAGCACAGGGACCACAGTGATTGACATTTACTCTGAACTCCTCAAGCACAAAAAGCACAAGTGACTAATTTGATATTAATACAATGCTGCCATGTGGCAACCCTTGTGCTTTTTATGATCTGGCACAGAGCGATGATATTTATATGCAATAGATATTTATATAATGTAAATTTGTATCATCTACAGTGTTTTTTAACAATTATTAATACATTTTTCCAATATAAAGCGCTTTTAATGAATATTCAGGGTGTCCATAAAGTTTATCTGCAATTTAAAATAGACAGCTATAATTGTATATTTAATTGTCAAATTCTTCAATTATATCTATGACGTTACTCTCTGTGTATAATTATATATTTATATTTAAGTAACCATCACAGTAATCAAAACAGAGAATGCTTCCAACACCTCAAAAAGTTCTCTTGTGCCTTCTTGCAATCAGTCTTTCTTCACCATTGAGTCCAGACAGCAATCATTTGTGACTCTAAAATTTTGCCTTTTCCATAAAATTATAGAAGTGGAACCATGTATTATGAAGTCTTTTGAGCTGGCTTCTTTGATTCACCCTAATGTTTTTGAGATTCATCTATGTTATTTTGTCTAAAATTTCTTTGCATCACTGAGTAATATTTTATTGTGTAAATAAACCATATATTTTATTCATTCATGAATTGGTAGAGATTTGGATTCCTTCTGTTTTACTTTATTACAAATAAGGCTGCTATGAACATTTATATTCAGGGCTTTGTGTGGATATTTTTCACTTCTGTATTGTATGTAAAATACAGAATGTGTTTTGGTGGAGGGAGGGTAATGGGTGGGGCCACATCTATGGTGCATCTTAGAATAGGTACAGGCGATTGCACTAATGTACACATCTATGATTTAACAATAAAAAAAAATGCAGAATGTGTTTGTATTTGCATGTATGTATGTATGTATGTATGTAAAATATTGTAGATATTTTAAATTTAATTAGAAACTTCCAGACTGTTCTCCCTATGGTTACTATTTTACAATACTACCAGCAATGTAAGAACATTTCAGTTGTTCTATATTCTTGTCAGCACTTGGTAGTGTGAATCTTTAATTTTAGCCAATCTAGTAAGTATAAAGTGGTAATTCAATTTAGCTTTAATTTGCATTCTCTTAATGACTAATGAATGATATTAGGAAATTTTTATGTGGTTATTAACATTCTTATATCTTCTTCATGAAGCCAAATCTTTTGCACATTTTAAATAGCATTATATTTTTTCTTATTGAATTTTGAAGCTTTTTTGCTGTCTGCAAAGCTGCTTCTGTGTTAGCAAAAGCCAATTAACCCTTACCAGGCTCTTTTCATGTGCTTCATGTGGAGAGCTCTGTTACCCCACATGAATTAAAAAAAATGTTCCTGCATGAGATACATGATATTATTAAGGCTACATTTGCAAATGTTTTCTCCCAGTCTAGTGGCTTTCTTTTTCAATATCCTACAGTGTCTTTCAAAGAAGAGAAGTTTTAACTTTGGTAAAGTTAGATTCATCTTTTTTCTTCAGTTGTTCAAGTTTTTTGTGCTAAGAAATGTTTGCCCAACCAATATCATAAAGATTTTTTTCCTGTGTTTTCTTTAGGAAATTTTATAGTTTTATTTCTTATGTTAAGGTCCATGACACATTTGGAGTTTATTTTCCTATATGTTACTAGGTAAGGAGGGGTTCCATTATTTTGCATACGAATGTGCAATTATTACAGTGCCATTTTTAGAAAGCTATTCTTTTCCACTGAAACTTCTGTCACTTGACCACATATACATGGGTCTAGTTTTAGACTCATGATTCTGTTACATTGGTCTGTATATCTCACCCAATGTCATTATTTTCTCACATATGTGTATTGACCTTTCATTTAATCTTTATACTATTTTTAGAATTTGTTATATGTTTTTGTACAGAAAAGAGGCAATGTAGTAGGCCTGAGACTGCTATCCTTAGGAAAACCTGCTTGCAAACTTGAACCTTCACTGACTTCAGGGAGCTTAGATTTCATCATTCCTAGCTGGTAAGTGTGGCTCATTGAGTCCAAACTGTTTGTACAAACAGCATAGTTAATTCTTAACACCTCATTTCCTTCTGGGAATCCAGTATTTGGATATATGCCGGACAGAGAGTGCCTCCTGGCGCCTCCTGATTTTTCTTTTCTTTTTTTTTTTTTTTTTATTATAAATCATAGCTGTGTACATTAATGTGATCATGGGCACCATACACTTGGTTTGTAGATCATTTGACACATTTTCATCACACTGGTTAACATAGGCTTCCTGGAATTTTCCCGGTTATTTTGCTAAGACATTTGCATTCCACATTTGCCAAGTTTTACATATACCCTTGTAAGATGCACCACAGGTGTAATCCCATCCATCCCTTTCCCTCTACCCCCCTCACCCCTCCCTCCCCACCCTTTCCCTTTTCCCCCTATTCTTAGATTATAACTGGGTAATAGCCTTCATGTGAAGGTCCTAAATTAGTTTCATAGTAGGGGTGAGTACGTTGGATACTTTTTATTCCATTCTTGAGAGACTTTACTGAGAAGAATATGTTCCAGCTCCATCCATGTAAACATGAAAGAGGTAAAGTCTCCATCTTTCTTTAAGGCTGTGTAGTATTCCATGGTGTACATATACCATAATTTATTAATCCATTCATGGATAGATGG